>VDFB02350316.1:69849-138617 GCA_007258455.2 Sequoia sempervirens
CTCTCAGCTCAAAACCCTCTTTTCTTAAGTCTTTAAATGTGTTTTTAGAGTTTTTTAGAGAAATCTTAATAGACAGAAGAGAAGGGGCGCAGCATATTTTTGCTCATAAAAGATGAAGTTAATCTTATTTCTTCAAAATGAAAGTACAGAATGTATTATATAACACCAACAGATAGATTAAGAATGATAAACATACCAAGAAGGCTCCAGATTATTTTAAATAAAGAACTGGCCAGATCTACAGCTGGAAATGGTGAAAACAGGCATAAATGCACGCCAAGACTCCAGACAAGGTTTCTCCAGCTCAGAAATTGGTCACAAAGCTCTAAAAGGACTAGGCGCCAATGATAGAAGTCAGAACCAGCCCAAAAGGAAGGTGTTTCTCTCTTTCACTTCACACGCCTTTTTAAGGCACAAACCCCAATGCTGGCCGTACGGCTATGGAAAACAATGCAAGAAGACTCTGTGGAAACCTCTGCCTCTGATGAAGGAAGCGCCACCAAGAAACCCTCAATTATTATACTGAAGAACAAACAACTGCATAAATAAATCCTCTGTCTGCAACTGTAGAACTTCTGTGTGAAGCCCTCAACTGTACTGATTCAGCTGATCTTTCACAGCCTCAAGAGTACTCAACACTGAAGAGTTTTCCGTTCTCCAATGGACACAATGATCAAACCCTGGTCACAGGATATTGCTCAGAAGGAAAAATGCACAAGGCAAATCGAAATAGTCAAGATGTGAGTTTCTATTGCCAGGAAATGCCTTTATACCAAATGGCACGCATTTCAAGAAATGTACGGCCTTTCTCATCATTAAAATATTTTAATATTTTAATATAATCCTTTTCAATAGTTTGAGCGCACTTTTCAATATTTTAAGATATTAAAATATTAAAGTCTCCTTTTTGACATTTAAGTGATATAAAATATAATTAAAGTCAATGTGACTTTAATTAAAAAGGCGTTTAAGTTAATAAATTAACTTAATCACTTAAAATCCCGTAATATGCTCAAAACTCAGGATAATCTCGTGCCGTCAGAAGCTGTGAACTCCTGGAATGCAAACGCTCGCTGTGATCCAAGCACTGTCCACTGAAAACACGAACAAAACAAACTCTCCAAAAAGCAACACTGACCCTCTATCCAAACTGGCTAGCCCACAAGGGTCCAATAAAGGGCTAACACACTGTTCCCGAGAACTGTCTAGCGAGGGGACATCACAACCAAAGCACCTGCAGCCCTGCAAACTTTTGCATTGTCTGTAATTACTTGGACAACATTTTCATTATCCACCATCTCTATGGAGTCAATGAGAATCCTGGAAATGAATTCTACATGTTTCACTTCCCCTTTATAGTCAACCGCCCTCAAAAACATTGCCCCCGTGGGGGACATTGCAATAACATTGATCAATGGACGGTTTTTGCAATCTTTCCATCCATTAGAAACAATAGATACACTTGTTTCAACCCAAGAATCTCTAACTGGTTTTAGTTGGCCCTCTATAGATTTCTTCTCTTTTTGCAATAAGGTGGTACGCACCTTTTCATACCTAGGACTTGTGAAACCAGGAGGTGCACTATTTATTGTTGACACCATGTCCCGCCAATATGGTGATCTCACCAAGTTGAATGGAAGACCATTGGCATAGAGGCAATGTGCAATTTTTTCTTCAGCAATATCTCTTGCCTCCATTTTAAATGCCTTCTCCAATGGATTTTTCTTGCGGGTGGTGATTTGTGGTTCATCTTCTTCTTCTGTAGAGGGTATAGACAAGAAGGGATGTCTAGAGGGCCTAACTGTCTGAGTGGGTAATGTTGTACTTGTATTTTTCTTTCCGAAACTATAACCACTTTGTTTTCCTCTTGCAACCAATTTTTTAGCATCTTCTTGTTCTTTTATAAATGCTGCTATTTGTACAGCAGACAACCCCTTCTTATTTGGGCCCTCACACATATTAATTCCTTTACCACCAGGGCCCATAAAATGAAGTTTCACTCGGTAATAGGAGCTATTATATTGTGCATTGCAAAAATTACACTTCCAAACAAAACCCCCACCTCTAGGAATTTGTGAAATTCTTGTGGTATGTCTCCATAAAGGAGATCCTTTATCAATTTTGAACTTTTGGCTTCCCTCCCCACCCACTGAACTTTGACTACTGGCCATTGTTGCAATCTATAAAAAAAATATACTTGAAAAACTTCTTCACAAACTTGAAAAAATCCATCAAAAACTAAGAAACTTAAAAAAATTCATCAAAAGATTAAAGAATAGGGTTTAAATGCATACCTTAAACACTTAAATCTCCTTTGTAGAAGCTATTTGCCACTCCACAATCGATCTCCTTCGAATACAATCACCTCCCTTCAAAATGCTAAGATGGAGAGAAAATATGGTGAGAGCAAAATGAGAGGTAAAAATGAAATGTTTTAGTGTTGAAAGGCCTCATATTGGGCTGTTTTAGGGTTAAGAGGCAAAATAATAATAAAAAAATTGTTTTTTATTTAACTTTGGGCCCACTTTTTAAGTGTTGGGCCGTGGGTTCTCCCAGGTACGCTTGGGTATGTGGCTAGTACTCCCGGGTTCGCGCACCATTGGGCTGGGTTCGCGCTGGGTACACACAGGGTGCGCGCCTAGCCCTGTGGGTGCGCCTGGGTGCGCACCCCTAATGTATTCTATTAATAGCTGCAAATGATACATTTCTACTGTGTTGCAGGGTTCATACCCATAGGCCTCAAACCTGATCCGGGTACGAACCTGGTACGGGTTCGCCTTTGGGTATGTGCTGGGTACGCACAGGGTGCGCGCCCAACCTTGTGGGTTCACCCGGGTGCATGCCTTGCAACATAGTAGAAATGTATCATTTGCAGCTATTAATAGAATACATTAGGGGAAGAGGGTGAAGGATATGCTTTCAGTGATGCATTTTTGTTAGATGTGAGATATATCATGTTTTTTCATAACCCTTGCTTTTACTATTGTCAGATATGGGGATGTTGACATTCCCAACCATGAAGGGGTTTAAGTGTATAGATAGCATCTTTGGCCAAATGAAGGTTGTGATATTTTAGAGAGACCAATCTTGCAATTCTATCACAAGTGTTTTCAGCCCATCATTTTATGGAGGTGGGAGAAGCTGGTCATCCTTACACATGGCCACATATGCAATTGTTAGTTTTAGGATCAGATATTAATAAGCAGATTTTAATTCAAATTCAAACAAATAGACACAGCATATACCCTGGGAAAACCCTCCAACTTGAGGAGAAAAACCCAGCAACAATATATCACTTATATATTGAATGATAAACAACAATTCTCTTTACAATGAGGCCAAGAACACTAGGTCGAAATAGCAGCACCTCACTAGATGCGAACTCAAAGTATAATATCGAACTCCTTGATAATAATGAACTCGACCTCTTGAAGAACAACTTCGATCTGCTCTTAATGAATTCACACTTTACTCTAGAACACGAATGAATGGATATGATGAATGAAGAACAAGGAGCAACTCGCATATATACAAGAGGGAGAGATCACATCCCTTCACAAGCATCATGTCGGCCTTCAATATGAACCGATGTGACTCCATAGAGGTGGCAGAAGAGATAATGTCGGCCTCAACAAATAATTAAATATTAATTAGCATTCAAGGTGAAGCGCCTCTTCACCAATCGATATCTCAATAAATTAAATAGCTGATAGGATATTCATTTAATTTATTCTTTAGTACAAAGAAATCGGGGTTGGAAGTAGAAGCCCGATGCTGCTATCATCAACACTCCCTCTCAGCTAGGGAGGAATACTTCCAGTTATCCAATGTCATCCACAATGGCTACACCCATATGTGAAAGGAGCTCATCACAGATTCACTCAATGTGATATCAACCATCATGGCTACTCCCATTTATGGTAAAGCATATGTGCACAAGTGCCCATCACCGATCACTCAACGTGACGTCGTCATCTCATCATGACGTCGACCATGGCTACTCCCAGAGGGTGAATAAACACAAGTACAAGAAAATCATCACGGACTCTCTCAACGTTATGTTGTCATGGAGTCACTCAACATGACATCCACCATGGCTACTCCCAGAGAGTGGAAACAAGGGCTTTCACCTCAAATTTCTCTCACAAAGAAAGATGCAATAAACAAGGGCTTACACCTCAAATTTCTCTCACAGAGAAAAATGCATTAGACAAGGGCTTGCACCTCAAATTTCTCTTAGAGAGAAAAATGCATTAAAGCAAATCACAGAAGATCACTGAAGCTGAGTCTCCCTCTCAGCTAGGGCTTCATTCTCCACAATTCCAAGGTTGTCTTGAAAATACACAAACTTTACTTTGGAGAGAGGCTTGGTGAGAATGTTGGCCGTCTGCTCATCAGTGCTAATATACTTCAACTGGATAGCTTTCCTCAATACCATATCGCTGATATAGTGGTATTTGATCTCAACATGTTTTGTTCAGTTATGAAACACTGGATTGACAGAAAGCTTCACACAACTTTGATTATCACAATGAATTACAGTCGGCTCCAACGATTGTCCAAACAATCCTGCAAGGAGCTTCCGAAGCCACACTGCTTCTTGAGCTACCACACAAGTTGCAATAAACTCGGCCTTTGTGGTGCTCAATGCCACTGAAGGCTGCTTCTTGCTACACCAGGAGATTATCGCAAACCCCAAACTGAAACAACATCCAGAGGTGCTCATCCGATTAGCAACACATCCTGCCCAATTAGAATCAGAATAACCATGCAGCTTCAAGTCCACACTAGAAGAATATCTCAAGCCATACCCAACTGTGCCACGCAAGTATCTCAGGATATGCTTTGCTACAACTAGGTGTATTTTCCTTGGTTCACACATGAATTGACTAAGTGCACTCACTAAATAGCAAATATCTGGTCTAGTATTGACTAGATACATCAATGATCCAATCAACTGCCTGTACATAGTAGGATCCACTAGATCTGAATTAGTTGCAGCCTCCTTTAGCTTTTGAAAATTGGTTTCCATAGGTGTAGACATGGATTTGCAATCCATCATACGAAACCTCTTCAAGATGTCTATTGTATACTTCCCTTGACTTAGAATGATCTCATTAGGCCTCTGCCATACTTCTAGACCAAGGAAGTAATGCATGTACTTAAGATCCTACATTTAAAATTCAGAAGCCAACTCCTTCTTGCATTTGATAATGAGGTGTTCTTCTCCAGTAAGAAATAGATCATCAACATAAAGGACCAAGATCAATGCTTCGCCATCAATTACCTTGAAGTACAGGTTTGAATCAACATCATTCTTGGAGAAGCCCAAGCTCAACAGGTATCCATCAATTCTCTCATACCAAGCGCAAGGAGCTTGCTTAAGGCCATACAAAGCCTTCTTCAACCTGCAAACATGAGACTCCTTCCCATTAACCTCAAATCTGTCAGGTAGCTCAATGTATACCTCTTCTTCAATTACACCATTTAGAAATGCTGTCTTCACGTCCATCTGGTGTAACTTCCATCCTTTAGCCGTTGCAATAGCAATGATAGTCCTGATGGAGGTATAACAAGCAACTGGAGAAAATATTTCCTTATAGTCTATTCCCTCTTTCTGAGAGAATCCCCTAGCCACAAATCTAGCCTTGAACTTCTCAATGCTTCCATCAACCGCATGCTTGATCTTGAACAACCATTTAGAAGATACAACAAATTTGCCTTTTGGTCTAGGTACTATGTCCCAAACATCGTTCTTAAGGATAGATTGATACTCTTCAGCCATAGCATCTCTCCATAATTGCTGACTTGTAGCTTCCTCAACACTAGAAGGCTCAGATTCAATAATTTGCAACATAGCTTGAAAATTTCTGTGGTCTTTTACTTTCTCTGAATGTTCCTCTAGGTGCTGCAAACTTTTCTGCCTCCTGCGTTGTTTGCCTAGCCCATAGAGGTCTCTTTCGACCAATAACAATGTCTCTAGGCCCATCAGTAGGTTCCAAAGGCTCAACTGGATCACCATCTTCTTTTGGTTCAGGAGACTCCCTCTGAATCTTAGGAGAATGGTCAACTTCCATGACGTAAGGAGTCTCATGGTTTTCATTATCTATCTCCATGAGAGAGCCTTTAGATCTCTTGAATGCAACATCCTCTTCAAATGTAACATCCCTGCTGATCTCTATCAGTTTTTGATCTGGAATGTAAATCCTATAGGCTTTTGAAGACTCACTGTAGCCCACAAATATTCCCTTCTTGCCAAATGGTTCCAACTTAGTCCTTTTATCTTTAGGCACATGAACATACACAGGACAACCATAGATTGTCAAATGGCTGACTTCAGGCTCTACACCTGTGAAAGCTTCTTCAAGAGTTATGTTTTCCAAAATACGATGAGGGTTTGATTTTGAACATACATAGCTATCCTAGATGCCTCAGCCCAAAGGAAGGTTTGCAGATCTTGATCATGAATCATGGCTTTAGCTGCTTCTACAATAGATCTGTTCTTCCTTTCTGCAACACCGTTTTTCTGTGGATTGTAAGGGACACAAAACTCCCTCTTAATCCCAGCCTCAACACAAAAGTTACGAAAGCTTCCAGAGATGTATTCTTCTTCGTTGTCATATCTTCAAACTTTGATCCTTTTCCCGGACAAGTTCTCTACTTGAGCTTTAAATTCCTTGAATTTCTCAAGTCCTTCTTCAGATTCTTTAGTCTTTAAGAAATAAATCCAAGTCTTTCTAGAGTAGTCATCAATAAAAATTACATAATACAAGAAACCACTCAAGGAAGCAACAGATGTTGGACCACACAAATCAGAATGAATAAGATCTAGAATACATTTAGATCTACTTTCACTACTATGAAAAGGACCTTTAGTATTCTTACCCAAAGCGCAACCTTTGCAAGTGCCTTCATGCTCCTGGGTGAGTTTAGGAAGGCCAGTGACCATCTTCTCCATGGTTGGAAGTGCTCTGAAGTGAAGGTGAGCAAGTCTTCTATGCCAAAGCTCACACGAACTTGATGAATCATGCAACAAAGCCTGTAGTGGACGAGCGCAAAGTCTGTAGAGACATTCTTGCCGAACACCAGTCACTTAGGCTGACTTGATGCTAGAGTTCTTTGGTCGTGCAAGAACTTTTCCTTCAGAAAATGCAACTTGATATCCCTTATCTTCCAAGGCTGAGATAGAGACAAGGTTCCTCTTGATGCTTGGTACAAATAGTACATCACTCAACTAAAGAGAGATGCCGAAATCTAAGTGAAGAGAGGAGGTTCCAACACCTCTCACCGAATAGCATGCATCATCTCCAATTATGACTTGAACACTAGAATCTCTCTCCACCAAATCTGAAAGATGTTCTCTAAATCCAGTAATGTGACAGGGGGCACCACTATCAATCAACCATGTGTTGCTATCTGTAGGAACATTGCTTGATAAAGCATAATAGATAGGAAACCACTTGAATCCTTTTGAGGAGAGATCTCGTCCACATCCGCAACTGAAGCATGTTGTTTAGGTCTAGTTGGACAATCTTTTGCATAGTGACCAAACTTGTCACATCTAAAACACTGTATGTGGGAAAGATCCTTCTTCTTCTTAGACGCAGGAGCACCATCTGATCTTCTATCTCTGTTCCTCTTGAAGTTGCCTTTCTTCCCTTCTCTTCCTTTCTTCTTAGAAGATTGAACAAAAAGTACATGAATCTCTTCATTAGTAAAACTTTGCCCATTGCCTCTTGCTGCTAATCTTGATTCTTCTTGAATGCAATCTGCCCTCAAGCAATCAAACTTAGGTAGCTTTGATCTCCCATTGATACCTTGGATAAATGGCTCCCAAGATTGAGGAAGACCATTAAGTGCCAATATAACCAAATCCTTATCATCAACCATATGCCCAATGGTAGAGAGCTGATCTCTCAACTCGGTGATCTTCATGAAGAAGGAGATGACAAAATCTCCTTTCGCCATCTTGACATAGTGAAGCTGTTGCCTCAATGCAAGAGCTCTGCTTGTATTATTGATCTCATACATTTCCTCCAAGGTCTTGAACATTTCTCTTGTTGTCTTCAACTTGGAGATAATCGGCACAAGGTGGTCCTTCACAGAATCAACCAAGATCTTCTTCGCCTTAGTGCCATTTTTCTTCCATTGTGACTTCTCATTCTCATTGGAAGGTTCGGGAACTTCGCTCTCCACGAACTCAACAATCTCATTTTCTTCCAATGCAAGCAATACTCTAAACTTCCAAGAGGTGAAGTTGGAAGCACTTTCAAGTCTATCTTCAATCTTGAGCCCATTCACCATTTTGAAGATAAGATAGACACAAGAAGACGAGAACAAGAGTGGAAAATAACACTGCTTATAGAAATCTGATCACGATCTTTCTAAAACCTGCTCTGAGACCATGTTAGTTTTAGGATCAGATATTAATAAGCAGATTTTAATTCAAATTGAAAGAAATAGACACAACATATACCCTGGGAAAACCCTCCAACTTGAGGGAGAAAAACCTAGCAACAATATATCACTTATATATTTAATGATAAACAAGAATTCTCTTTACAATGAGGTGAAGAACACTAGGCCGAAATAGCAGCACCTCACTAGATGCAAACTCAAAGTATAATATCGAACTCCTTGATAATAATGAACTTGACCTCTTGAAGAACAACTTCGATCTGCTCTTAATGAATTCGCACTTGACTCAAGAACACGAATGAATGAATATGATGAATGAAGAACAAGGAGCAACTCGCATATATACAAGAGGGAGAGATCGCGTCCCTTCACAAGCATCATGTCGGCCTTCAATATGAACCGATGTGACTCCATAGAGGTGGTGGAAGATATAATGTCGGCCTCAACAAATAATTAAATATTAATTAGCATTCAAGGTGAAGGCTATTTAATTTATAGAGACATCGATTTATTGAAGAGGCATGACCTATATTGATTAACATTTAATTAATGTGAAGAGGCACGATTTGTCTTGGAGGCGCGATCTTCTATGGAGGCCGACTTTGTGTTTATTGGAAACACGTCTTTTCAAGATGGCCAACTTTTGGATTTGAAGAGGCACGACTTTCCCTCTCCTCTTGTATATATATACTCGATTGGTGATCACTCCATTCATTCATTCCATCCATATTCATCATAAGTTCGAGCTTCATCAAGTGCGAGTTCGTTATCAAGGGCAGATCGATATAGAAGTCTGAGTTGTTATCATCAGCGAATTGCATCATTGTATTTCTGTGTTGCATCATATTTTGGTGCTAATATCTTGGCCTTCATATCGGCCTCTTGTAAGGAGACGATTATTGTTGTGATTCAATATATAAGTGATATATTGTTGCTGGGTTTTTCTCCCTCAAGTGGAGGGTTTTCCTAGGGTATTTGCTGTGTTCTTGTGTTGAATTTTGAATTAATTTTCTGTGCTCTAATCTGATCATAAAAACCAACATGGTATCAGAGCGGGTTTGAAGATCTTGATCAGATTTAGTCTTACAACGATACTCTTTATTCTTCTTCTCATCTTTGTTCACTTCTATCTCTTTGACAAGATGGTGAATGGTCTCAAGATCGAGGACAGACTTGAGGGAGCAACAAATTTCACATCTTGGAGATTCAAAATTATGCTCACCTTGGAGGAAAATGAATTGGCTGAGTTCGTGTAGAGCAAAGTTTCCAAACCTACTGATGAGGAAGAGAAGATTCAATGGAAGAAGAAAGATACTAAGGCGAAGAAGATGTTAGTTGATTCCGTGAAGGACCATATTGTTCCAATCATCTCTAAGTTGAAGACAACAATAGAGATGCTTAAGACTTTGGAGGAGATGTATGAGATCAACAACACAAGCTGTGCACTTGCATTAAAGAAACAACTTCATCATGTTAAAATGGCGGAAGGAGAATCTGTCATCGCTTACTTCATGAAGATTTCCGAATTGAGAGATCAGCTCTCTACCAAAATTGGTGTTGATATCCAAGGGATTTGACATGTTGGCCAGAATGTTGCTTTAATCTTGGGAGTCTTACATTCAAAGATGAATTTGAATTAGAGCTTCCCAAGTTTGATCGTTTGAGAGACATATTGTATTCAGAAAGAGTCTAGGTTGGCTGCGAGAGGTATTGGTTGAACCTCTACAAATGAAGACATTCATGTTCTTTCTGCTCAATCCTCAAAGAAGAAAGGAAAAGGAAGAAAGAAAGGATACTTAAAGAAGAATAGAGATAAAGGGTCAGATGGTGCTCCTGCATTCAAGAAGAAGAAGGATCTATCTTGCGTTCAATGTTTTTCAATGTGACAAGTTTGATCACTATGCAAAGGATTGCCCAACCAGGCCTAATCAACATGCTTCATTTGCGGATGTGGATGAGATCTCTCCTTAAAAGGATTCTAGGGAATTTCTATTCTAAGTCATGGGCCTGTGTTCAAGCCGTGAAGTTTGTGTACTGATCTGAGCGCAAGAGCAACGTATCTTACTGGGTTCAATATTGCACCGATCAGAATATTTAAAGAGATAAGTATTCTTTGTTTTGTTTGAAATCACCTTCCTAGGCTGAATTTTTGTTATATCATTTATTTGGATCATGTGTGATTAGTAAAGAGAGATCATGGTTTCTCTTGAATTGTGTTCACTAACATAAGATCCTTGAAGATTCAAATTATTCATTGCAAGTTATTTTCATGATAGTTGTGAAGAATTTTGAGTGTGACTCTGAAATAAAAATAGAACTGCAATTTCGATGGTGACAAGTTGGTCACATCGATATCATTCTTTAATGCATGAACTGTGATAGAGCCTTGACCCTTGGAGAGGGTTGGTTCTTCATGCTAACTGCATAATGCATTCAATAAATTTGTTGTGTTGAGTTCAACACTCTCGAGAGGAGTAAAAGATGGAAGAAAGAGTTATATCAAAATTCAATAAAGATAAGTTTCTTTATCCCTTCATTCTGATCTTTTGATATATTTCTCTTATAGGTTGATTTATTTATTCATGTTTTTAATATTGTTCTTATGTATTCATGCTATAACCTGAGATAGTAAACTTTGTATGATTCCAGCCTTGATATTTCTTTGATAGTTATAAACGGTTAGTAATCTCTCTCTAAAATGCTTCTAGGACAGATCTAGGAGCAAGAAGGTGATGAGAGATTGCTTAGTGATGAAAAGCTTGAGGCATCATGTGAGGAAGTCATGCCAACCAAAGAAATGATCAAGCGTGAAGTCACGACTTGCAGCCATGGGACTGAGTTGGTGGCTAGCGGGAGTTCACTTCAAAAGTCTTCTTTGCAATCTCTGAAGCAGGGATCAAGTTTGTAAATCACTAAGAAGAAGTGAAGATTACTGTATTGCAAGGCTAGGTGCTAAATCCTCAGAGGATCCCTTTAGCTGCTAAGATCAGAATTGCTCAAGACAGTCATTTGGATTTAACATTGGTAGCTCCGCAAACCTATTCAGAATAGAGTGATCTGGGATGAGGCCAAGGAGGACAATCCTGAACTCTCTACAGTACCATAGGTGTGCACTGGAAAGCATTTATCTAAAGGTATTTAGGAAATCTTTTGGGCGTAGAGATTCAGGGTTGGAGTACGTGCTTTGCCAGAGACTTGGGGGCCTAAATTTGAAGAAGATGGTAATCTAGTTGATGGTTTCTTTATGTATTTGATTTGAAATTCCTTCTTTGGAGAGAGATACCTCATTATCAAAATGCAGAAGGAGCTAACCTTGCGGTTTTGAAATGAAGGATCTTAACTTGATTATAATACCTACTTGGTTTAGAAGTATGGCTGAGGAAGCCAAATATAGAGATCATTTTGAGTCAAAGGGAAATATACTATTGATATTCTAAAGAGGGTTGGTATGATGGATTGCAAATCCATATCTCACGCCTATAGAGACCAGCATGAGTGAAAGAGGCTGCGGCTTCTTGGAATCCGGTGGATCCAATTATCTGGTGATTGATTGGATAAATTGATCATATCTATTAATACTAGACGGATATTTATATATATGCGGTGGGTACATTTGAATCCAGTTCATGTATGAACCAAGGAAGAAATACATCTGTTCTGAGTGAAGCATATCACAGAGATACTTAGCATTGCTTGGAGTTGGATATGGCGAGATATTCTTGGTGTGGACTTGGGCATGGTTAAATAATTCGGTGGGTAGGGGTATGTTGATGGAAGAGCACCTGGATGTTGGCGAGGTTTGGGAGTCTGGATGATATCACGTCATGGTGGAAGTAGTCTTACTGTGGCGCAAGTCTGGCCGAGGCGGTATAATGCAGCTTATTAGCGGTTGAGGAAGCGGTGTGGCCCGAAAGCTCCTTGCCGGGATTGTTTAATTGTCAATGGAGCCTACTATCATTCATTGTGATAACGAGGCGTGTGTGAAGCTACACATCAGCCACGGCGAAACGCGTGGAGACTAAGCATGTTGAGATCAAATACACTATATGGAGTGGTAGTAGAGAGCTTATCCTACGGTTAAATTAGATCAACAATGATGGCCGAGACGATGAACTACTCACCAAGCCTCTCTCCGGGATAAAGTTTGTGTACTTTCGAGACAAGCTTGGTATGGTGGAGAATCAAGCCCTAGCTAAGAAGGAGTCTCAATGTCAGTGATCTTCATTAATGCATTTCTCTTTGAGAGAGATTTGAGGAATTTAAGCCCTTGTTAATGCATTTTCTCTTTTGAAGTTGAGGTGAAAGCCCTTGTTTCCACCCTCTGGGAGAGCCATGGTGGATGTCATGTGTGTGACTCCATGACAACATCACGTGAGAGAGTCCGTGATGATTTTCTTGTACTTGTGTTTTCACCCTCTGGGAGAGCCATGGTGAAAGTTACGATGAGGTGACAATATCACGTTAAGTGATGAACACTTGTACATACCATACATGGGTGTAGCCATGATGGTTGATATCACGATGAGATGATATCTTTCCTTTCCACATATAGGAGTAGCCATTGTGGTAGACATCACGATGAGGTGATATGTCTTGTGCAGCTGGAAGTATTCTCCCTAGCTGAGAGGGAGTGTTGACGTTTATGCAGTGTCGGTCATCACTTCCAGTCGATCTCCTTACTTCATGATGATAAATTAAATAATAGCCTAAGGCTATTTAATTTATAGAGACATCGATTTATTGAAGAGGCATGACCTATATTGATTAACATTTAATTAATGTGAAGAGGCACGATTTGTCTTGGAGGGGCGATCTTCTATGGAGGCCAACTTTGTGTTTATTGGAAACACGTCTTTTCAAGATGGCCGACTTTTAGATTTGAAGAGGCACAACTTTCCCTCCTGTTGATGCATGTTTTATGACACAACAAACATTTTAGAACAAAGTGTCACAGACGCTCTATTCTCTCTTGAAAAACTACTTCCTATGCTAAGATTGCAAGTGAGGTCATAGGGTAATTCCAATGTTTAAGATGAACGCGGATAGGCTCTGTGGTATGGATGTGATTTGCTGTGGGCACAAGTAAGATTTTGCAAGTTATTCGAAAAAGCAGAGACATAAATGCAGTACCATTTTGGATTTTTGATTTTATAAAAAAAAAAATGAAAAACGATTTAGGGTTTAGAGACTCTATGCTACTCCTAAGAAATCAAGAGAAGACGAAGACTAAGTGAAACCAAATAAACCATACTCTGTTTCGCCACGTTTAACGACAACTACGCAGAGCAAGTGCAATCTTCTAGGAATGTGCTTGTGATTTTCACGTGATAAATAATTGCCATCAGATCGAACAACAATTATTAAAACAGAAGTTAAGCATCCACAGTAAAGCTCAGTCTAACTTTGCACATCGAGTGAAATCATCCACCCAAAGAAAGTATGAGCTCGGTTTCACTAATCTCCGTTATCAATCAATCATTCTTCTAACATACATTTTAATTCAAATCTACTAAGAGAGAAAGAAGATATGCGACCATGCAACTATTCAACAATCAAGTATTCAAGGCACCTCATGCATTTGAACATTATCAAAGTAGTGTTTTCACAACAATCTCATAAAAAACTCTCTTTATTTCTAACTATCTCAAATCTGCTCTTAACTTCTTAATGAATATCTAACTTCTAAGAATCTAACTATGAGAATGAGAGAGTGAGGGGGGGGGGGTTATATAGTTTCTCAAGATTACAAAGAACGGCCGAGATTGATTCAAGATCAATGGCCAAGATTAAATGGAACTAAACCCTAATTAGGGTTTCCAAAACCACAATCAGTTAACTGAAGAGAACACTAGACAACTGGAGTGTCATCCTTATCCCCTTGTGCAGCCTTACGTTCGGCGAACCTGGACACTATCAGGTCGACCTCCTCCATAGCAATGTCGGGCAACACGCTGATGTTGTACTCCAGCAAATCTAAGTTCTCGGCACACTCTGCAAACATAGTAGCCCACGTTGGTTCCTGCAGCAAGAAAGAACTTCTGATGGCCATGAATTCAAACACTTTGGTGAATCCTTCTTTCATGATTGGCCCGGTGGTGGAGAAAACTTTCTGTACTTGCTCTTTCAGAATCCTTGGCCGCAAGTGTTTCCTTCGGACAATCTCCTTGTCTAGCATATCTGCAGCCATCTCATAGATTTTACTTTGAATTTCTTTTACTTGTTCTTCATGTAACATCCTACTAATCTACGGTTAAGAAAGGTTAACTGGTAACTACCTTCAGCTGAATTTAACTAAATGTTCTTCAAGGGATCAGGAGTTTACCAATGTATCTAACTGATTTTTCAAAAACAGTTTTCAAATTATCAAGAAATAAATAACTACCATTCTAGGGTTTACATGCAACGGTTATCCAAATTTTCTACTTCTAACTTGCAGAATTCAACTAAGCAGTATAATTTAACAATAACTATCACATAACGATATTTTCAGCTAAAAGGACATTGCTCAAAATTCATGATAAATATTATTTCAACAAAAAGTAAACATTCAGATCTTTGTACCTGGAAATAGAGCGAGAAGAAAGATTTTGCATTTAACACCATCTTCATTGGCAATACTGATCAGAAAGGAAAAGAAATCATCATCAGGGGCTTTACTGCCCAACCAAGACCTGCTGGTCTCCCGAGTTTCTTCAACTGAAGAACCCGCCCTTCACGAGGTCAATTAACAAAGATCAATTGTTATCAGTTCTCTGAGCCTGATGTCCACGAACCTATACCACTGATCGATTCTTCCTCTATAGGTACCTCCTATCAGAAGAATCATCTTGATCAGAGTATATCTGGCCATGGAAGCTGACATTGCCAAACGGGCATCTACCTTGGCCAAGGATTTTTAATTAATTAATTCGTGGCATCTTTGTGCCGTCAGCACGCATCCTTGCTCGTTAAGTTTATACAGGGTATGTTTCAGGTTTCTATATTCAAGATTATCAAATATTCAAGTTCAAGTTCTCACTGTTTTTATTAATCTCATTGGTTCAAATAAGAATTTATCGATTATCCTTCAGGAAGAGATAATGTTCAAATCTGATAGACTTATCCTATTAGTCTCCATAATAGTTCAGTTTTAGCATCTTATGCTTGCAAGGAGGCAATTATCCACGAAAGACTCTATTCAAATATTTAAGTGTTTGTGAACAGAACTGGAATCTACTAGGTGAGTGAACAGTTGAAGATGATATGGAAGTTCCTCATCCGTTTCGTATTTATTTTACTTTAAATTATAAGCAGGACATCTTCTGAGTGACTCTCATCATTAATTAACTAAACCCTACAACTGGTAAAGCTTGATGTTCTGCCCAGGTGTACTGTTCCGAAAATCAGGGAATAAAGAATAGAAAAAGGCAGAAATCGCTTCATGGTTCGTGTACAGTTTACCAGAAATAAGGAAAGAAAACTCCCTAGGTCGGCATTGCATGAGGAGAAAATGCAAGATCACGAAATGGAAAAGGAAGAACAAACAGTATCAGATTTACTCTTGAAGGTATGACCCCGATTGGGAAGATTAGACGGCATTTATATCAATCAAAGGCTACGGTTCAGACAGAGAGAAATCCAGAATCCCACATTAAAATCTCAGAGCAGGAATAAGATTAAGGAACAGCCGGCATAGAATATAATCAAAATCATTCATTCACATGCTCCATTAAAGCATAGAAGAAATTGATTGCATAAAGAATTCTACGCATAAGAGAAGGAAGGTAAAATAATTATAATGACGTGCCTGATGGTATTGGTTGCCACTGACCACGAATTCCACTCTGCTTGCCTCCCGAGCAGAGACTCGTGAACCGCTGGAGGTATTTTCGCGAAACAGAGCAAGATAGAGAAGCGTATGAAGACCACCCTCGCTTCAGACAGATTTCCCACACGATTTCCAGAGAAGAGTAGACAAGAACGGCAGAAAAAGCGAACCCTAACCTTGGCGGAAGACTGGCATCTCCTATCCCGCTCAAACGACGAAGACCAAAAGAAAAATATTGAAAGAAACGATGGAATGCCCTTTCCCAGCTGAGGTCGATGTTTAAATGGATGCCCATTCGCCTTCTCCATCGAGCCTCTTGAATGCAGGGCGTTACCATGCAAGCCGATGCTCTGGTGATGCGTTTTGATTTCCATTCATCGGCTCTCCTCTCTCTCCTTACCCCGCGCAACCACTACAAAATGCGTTTCTTACATTTGGCCGCTTAACTATATTTCGCCCTAATAAGATTCGGCCTTTTCTTTATTCTTTTTAAGTCTTTAAAAGTTATCATAATTATAATTTCTTATAAAGTGAAAAATAAAATATCAAAAGTTTCCTTTTAAGGTTTATTATCTATTATTTATTTTACCAAGGCCAAGATCATTTGTGACCTCGTTTGTTTCCCAGAGTTTGATAACAATCGGATCCTCGTCAACCGTGTCCTCTCCCTGATGACGGTCCCTTTTCTTTTCTTGCGTTGATGGTCCTGCAATCACTTGACACCAAAAGCCAGAGTTAGACTATTCTTAACATATTGTTTTTCATTGATATACGTAACAACATCATCTATAGTTGTATTTACGCAATTAAATAATCATCCATCATATCATTCATTTGCCATGAAATAAAATAAACCAGAACAATTATTAAATCCTTTAATTCATATTCATAAGAAAGATAATGCTTCAATAACGGAAATAACGACCATGTCATCAATACCATAACTTATTAAGTTCTAGGGAGGGTTGTGACACTTCAGCTCTACCACTATCCTGCTTCACCTTTTCGAGGACTCCTTTCCTTGAGATTAAGGCATAGTACCATCCGTTGAAGTCATAAGCCGCTCCAGCTTCGATAACCTTGTCTTCGATCAACCGTTGCTTTGAGATGCCTTTTAGTTCCCGGATGCATGGGATGATCCTACTCTGAATATCCTCGAGACTGCTCCATGACTCTGCAAGATCCGCAACTCGCGAAAGCATGAAGGAAGCCTATTCATTCACTTGCGCCAACCTTTCTGCAAATACCAACGCCTCTTTTTTCCTTCCAACCATCCAGTCTTTAGCCTCCCTCGCTGTTGTCAACTCTTCTTCATAGTTTGCATCTGGTTCTTGTGAAGCATCTGGAGGTAAAGCCATATTCACCGCCGTTTAGTGAAACTTTTGTCGGAGATCGGATGCCGATCTTTTTAAGTGGATTTCTTTTTTATACTCTTTTTTCTTGGCAACTTCCTTTTCTAACCTGGCCTTGATGGTGGCCACGGAATTGTCCAAGTCTTCGACTTCCTGCCCTTTTGATGTTGGACCTATGTCGACAGTCGTGATAGCATATTCCTCAGGGGCAATCTCGTCTTGAAACTTGTCGGCCGTAGGCACTGCAATTTGCACCGTGCGATTTCCAGCTTCATCTCTCTGAATGGTTGAGAACTTCTTGGCCTTCTTCCTCGGGGTAGTTTGCTCTAATCTGGCCAGAAAATCTGTGTCATTGTCCTCCTCAGGGACCTCCACTGGCGCTTTTCTTTTCAATCTTTCCCTCAGCCATTTTGGTACTGTTGGCTGTTCAATTTCGTCCTGTTGATTTTGGACGTCCTGCATGTCCTGTACTTCCTGTTCTTCCTGAATTTCTGGCATACTTTGAATTTCTTGGACTAACTGCATATCCTGGATTTCCTGGACGGATGGGTCCTCTTGAATGCCTTTGAGGGCGGAAATCATTCCTTCCTCGAATTCTCCATCCTCGATGTCTGTGTCGTTATCCGATCCTAAGATTTCCGTGCTTGCTGGAGAGGGTTGATCATCATCTTCTACTTGAATTGGCTCTATATTTTCAATTGGAGAAGGGATTTTGGCATTTTCCAAGGATTCTCTATCCAAGGCAAGCATTTCTTCTATGTTCCTAGAAGTGGCCGACTGGAGGGGTTTGGACTTGTGTTTCTTCCGCGAAGGTCCTTCATCTATCTCTTTACCCTTGTCTTGTCCTGCAGACTTATCGGCTTCTTTCCTCTTCTTGGAGTTGGCAGCATCTGCTTGTCCATCCGCATGAGATGTACCAGCATTTGAAGAACATGACTCAGTGTCTCCCATCAACTCGTAGGTAAATTGCACATTTTTCTGTTTTAAGACTTCCACCTGCCGATCTATCCACCGAGAGTACTTGAAAACAGGGCGCATCAAAGTGGTTAGATCACCCATCTCAGGCTCGAACCATTTTATAGGGGGAAGTGGCTCATCCTCCTTGAAGCCTGGTTGCACGTATATTCCATCATCTTGCATCTGATCAGGTACTTTGAAGAGCTCTGTTGCCCTTATTATGCTCAATGGCAACCTTGACCACAACCTTCTTCTTACGTCATATTCATCGGCTGCGTTGGCCCAAAAGTCCTCTAGGTCGACCCGATGTTTGTATCTTTCTCCGTCCATTGTTTTGATGTGCTAGAGCGGATCGAAGTTGTTCCTGGATTTGTATGATATAAAAAGATATTGCTGAATCTCCAGTCGAGCAACCTCTGCTGCTTGTGCTGTCGGGCATGACTCTTCCATGTTGCCAATGAAAAACGGAAAGGTGACAACAGCTTTCTGCTTAGGCCTTTGGATATTCTGATACGTTTCTAACTGTCTTAGCACTTCCAACAATACCATCCTGTTAGTCGGATAGACAGGCAGCCTATAAGGATTTCCGGAAAATCCTTGGATTCTGATGTAGGTGAACTTAGGATATTGAATGAACCAGAATCCATACCGACTGATCAGGCTCTTGGCTTCATGCGAGAGTCTTTGGTGCGTTCCGCCTTGAAGAAGCCTAGTGATATACATCAAAAATGCATCGTGAGCTCTCCAGAAATGGGACTTCTCTTTCAGCTGCAGCTGCGGATAGCAATCGTAGACTTTCAATTTCCCCTCGCCGTTGCCAACCACGCCTTTGCATGTCAAGCCAGGATATTTATAATATCTTGCGAGTGAATATACAATGTATGAGCTCATGTGAAAAATTTTGGTCTTCTCAAAGTTGACCAACTGTTCGTGCAAGCTGTCACTAATCATCTTGGACCAATTGAACATCTTGACTCCAGTGATTATCTCATCAATAAAATAGTACATCCATTCTTCGAAAGGAGCACCGTGGGCACTGCCTATTATTCTGTTAAGTAGCAGAACAATATCACCATATTCCTCTTTGAAGTGGGTTCTGATCAATTTTTTCGGCATCTTGCTTGCAGTAGGCTTTGGTTTTAATAACCAATTCTTGTTTATGTTGGATGCACAGAGATCCTTCTGACTTTGATAAAGTTTGAGTGCATCTTGCTTGGTGCGATAGGATGTTCGGTTGTATACTGGAATGCCAAAAGTCTCCTGGATTGTTGGCTCGGACAAGTAGGCAAGGATCCTTCCGTCAGGAGCTTCTATCTGTCTGTCTTGTGCGTTGTAATGTAGTGCGCATTCTGCCATCAACTCAGGACATTCTTTAGCTGGTGGAAATCCAGCTGCATGGACGATTCCGTTGCGCATCATCCTCATGGCAATTGGTGTAGGCAGACGTCCGTCGGTCCCGTACATTCTCTTCCAGAAGAACGTGCTCCCACTTGGACTTGATCTTTGATTGTGTTTGCACACCTTTGCTTGCGAACTTCATCTTGAATGCTTCGAAAAGTAGATCTGCAAGAAAAGGAAGAAAGAGATAATAAGAATTCGACATTAAAATCAGTTTGAAAGAACATTCCAGCTGGTAATCAAATTAGATTTCGCGAAAAATAACAAGCTGGAAAAATAAATAAATGGTGAAGCTTCATGTTAACATGAAATGGACAAAACAAATCTGCCTTGTGACTTCTTGGAGACGTGATCACGATTGCAGTGCAAGCTGATAACAGATTATTTCCTTCACTTTGCTGCAAATTTTCTCAACCTCTTGCCTTAAACAATTCTCTTCTCACCACTTTTCTTCTCAAAATCGAGTGATTGCACAAATGAAAAACGAAATCACTTATAAAAGTGAGAAGGTCGATCATTTTAGTAAATTTGCAATGTTTCCCTTTGAATCAAGTTCGAACTCATCTTTCACTTTGCTTTCGTATGGCAAGTTCTATCCTCGATCATCTCGTCCGGGAAAGTTTCTAATTTCATTTCCAGTTTAACAAAACTCTTTTTCTCTCTTTCCAATTTCGAAATTTTCAAGACTTATCTCTTTTTTTGGTGTTGGAAAATAAATGATTAAAATAATTAAAATAATTATTTTATGTGTCCATTCCAACCCGTTCGTTTTATTGGCAAATTATTTTTGATTTTCGAAAATTTCATTGCCAATGCCTTAGGAAAATTTTCATCTTTTTCAAATTTTTCCGCCATAATCTTCATCGTTCAATTTGGTTTGGCCATGATTTTTTTTTTACCGTTTTCCAAAATTATTTGGCCATGTCCAATTTTATTTGGCCATAAATACTTCTCATCCGACATTTTTCTAGCCATGTCCAACTTTTTCCTAGCCATGTCCAGAATTATTTTGCCATATTCTTTTGATTTTTCATAATTTAGCTAGCCATGTCCAATATTTTTTCATCCAGATTCTCTTGATTTTCCGCAATTTATCTTGCCATGTCCGATTTTATTTTGCCATTTGTTTGATTTTTTCCACAATTTTTCTAGCCATGGCGAAGATTTCCTTTAGTCACTTGGGCGAATTTTCTAAGTGCCATGCATATTTTAATTTTTCAAAGGTTTGGACTTAGGCAAATTTTAATTTTTTTGCTCTCCAATACATGGCGGACTTTGGCTTTGAGATGGCCATTTAACATTTTGGCTAGGCGGACTTTGCCTTGTGGTTGACCACTTCACTCCTTGGTTGGGCGGACTTAGTCATTTTCCTTGCCATTTCATCCTTCCTTGGCTACGCCTTAGCCATTTTATCTCTTTTTCATAGGCAGACTTTATGCATTTCTAAGCCATTTTAACCTTGTCTTTGTCCATGCCTTAGCCAAATTTCTCTTTTGTTCAAGAGGCGGACTTCCTTACTTTGTTTGCCACTTACCATCTCTAGCTGGGCGGACTTTAACCTTTTCTTGGCCATTCACTTTATGCCTAGGGCGGACTTTAAGTCTTGGCTTGCCACTTTGGAGGGCGGACTTTAAGTCTTGGCTTGCCACTTTGGAGGGCGGACTTGCTAGTTTCCATCGCCACTTTCCTTCTTGGCTGAGGGCGGACTTTGTTTAAGAGCTTGCCATACATATGGCGGACTTTAAGTCTTTCTTTGCCATTCACCTTATGCCTAGGGCGGACTTTGTTGATTCCTTGGCCATTGCCTTGGTTGGAGGGCAGACTTCATCATTTGGTTGGCCAAGACAAGGGCGGACTTGCTTGATAGTCTTGCCATTGGATGCTTTGGAGGGCAGACTTGCATGTTTTGATTGCCATTGACCATATCTTGCTGGGCGAACTTTAGCATCTTCCTAGCCACTTCATAGGGCGGACTTGCCTTGACTGTTTGCCATTCATCATCTTTGACCAGGCGGACTTACCAGATCTCATTGCCATTAGCCTTATAAAACCAGGCAGACTTCATTAAATTAACAGCCATTGCATACTCATCAAGGGCGGACTTGACTGTTTTTCATTGCCAATTACCTCATGGACAGGGCGGAGTTCCTTGTTTTGCTTGCCACTTGACATTTATCCCAAGGGCGGACTTCAGCTTATGCCTGGCCATGGCCTCATTTTCTTAGACATTTTCTTCTTTCTCCATGGGCGGACTTTCGCTGTAACCTGGCCATTTCCATTCTAGACAAGGGCGGACTTCATCACATTGTTGGCCATTGCTCAGATTTTTATGCCATTGGCATCTTAGCTGAAGCTTCATTGACTCATTTTCTCCATTTTTAACTGCTGGTAAACTTCATACTTAGGCAAACTTTTTCAGTCTCCTCCATGATTGTTCAGATTTTCCCATGAATCGCCCAGATTTTTACATGAATGTTCAGATTTCTTGACGGATTTCATGGATTTTCACCAATTTATTGATGAATTCATCATCTCATTCACCATTTTCTGTGCTCATTACCAGATTTCTCTGTGATTTTCCAGAATTTCTCATCATTTTTGAATGAATTTTCCAGGTTTTTTGAACTTTTTATGTGATTTTCCAGATTTTTGCCAAACTTTCAAAAAACTTCAAATCGATTTTCTGAGAGTTTCGTTGATCTTTTCGAACTTCTGAGTGGATTTTTGAAACTCGTGACCCTTCTAAAAATAGAAACTTTCTAAAAATAGAAATTTTCCAAAAATAGCAACTTTCCAAAAATAGACCCTAAAAAATAGGGATCCCAAAATTGCCCAAAAGTGCCAAAAAAGTAGGTCCTAAAAAATAGGGGGCCCGGGGTGACAAACCCTAAAAACTTGGAGGTGTCAGAATCGACCGAAACGACAGTCGATCTTCGTCTCCTAGGCCTTTTAAGCACGATGGTGACGTTTATTCAGTGATCCGGGCTAAAATTCATTGACTCGACTTGGGTGACCGTTCACAATGCAGACTTAAAACCCCCAAACGAAGAGCAGACAAAACGAGACACGCGAAAGAAAAACCCCTAAAAGGCAAACGACAAGGGTCCCCATTTGCAATGGGGCGAGGTGTGAATTAGGTCACAACACCTCCCCTCTTGTATATATATACTCGATTGGTGATCACTCCATTCATTCATTCCATCCATATTCATCATAAGTTTGAGCTTCATCAAGTGCGAGTTTGTTATCAAGGGCAGATCAATAGAGTAGAAGTCTGAGTTGTTATCATCAGCGAATTGCATCATTGTATTTCTGTGTTGCATCATATTTTGGTGCTAATATCTTGGCCTTCATATCGGCCTCTTGTAAGGAGACGATTATTGTTGTGATTCAATATATAAATGATATATTGTTGCTGGGTTTTTTTTCCCTCAAGTGGAGGGTTTTCCTAGGGTATTTGCTGTGTTCTTGTCTTGAATTTTGAATTAATTTTCTGTGCTCTAATCTGATCATAAAAACTAACAGAAGTATAACACATACCTAATTCGGTGACCTTGAAAGTGACAGTTAAAAGATTTAAGGAAGCTTGGAACTTGAAAAATTAAGAAAATATGCAGCCACAAAATGGAAAAGTGTAAATAGAGCAGTAGATGCTAATCCCATAATATGCAGCTGCTAGTAGAAATAAACTGTAGACCTGCAATTTTGTGGCAAAATCCAAATGAGTGACCTTACACAAGCCTTAAACACCCTCTACACAGCTTAGAAATTCGTTATGTAATGAAATTTACAAAACAAAAAATGCGTAGAGATCAGGAAAAAAACAAAAAATACATCATGTAATGAACTTTATGAACTTTTTGTTAGTGGCTGTAATGTCCCCTTCCTAGGCAGTTTAGGTGTTTGAGGGGTTAGCCTATCATTCAGACCCTCGTAGGCTGATAGATGTGATTAGAGGGTTGCTTTTGGCAGTTATCCTGAATTTTGGGACATTACTCCATCAGTTGATTCAGGTTTGGGCCTTTGCAGAGTCTTACAGAGTGATATTCAGGCACTTACTATTTATAGTAAGTTAGGCCAATAGGGGTTACTATTTCTGGCAGGGCACCTGGCTCAGCTGGTCATCTTAGTTTCGACCCAGTTTGACAGTTTGATGAGCAAATGAGGAATAATGGAGCATTTAATAGTAATTAAAAGATTATTATTATGACTTTATATTATAAAGTCAATTAAAGGAAATATTAAAGTATTAATTATTTATGGCGAATTATAAAGTATTTAATACTTTATAATAAAGGAGTAAAATTAATATTAAATGAGTTTATTACTCATTTAAAATGGACGCCATTTATTAATTGATTTGCCTAAGTCAAGAGGGGCGATTTAATTATCATTTAAATGCTCATTTAATTGCTTTTTGAGAAGGGTCGAACTTGTGTGAGAGAGATATTTATTTCTCAAAGACAGAATATAACTCATTATTGATTGATTATTCAAATTTTGTTTTTTCTCTCTGAGAACATTTGGAGTTGGAGAAACAAGGGTTTCTGCAATCAGGTTTTGGAGAACGTCAACTCTTCAGAATCAGGCATACTGAGGCTATGAAAGATTCAGCTGAAGATTGTCAGTTGAGTGGCTTCACACAAAAGTCATTATAGAGCTTATTGGTGGAGTTTTAGATTGGGGTTTGGGTCGATTTCTCTCCAGAGGGGAATCTTTTCATTGGCCGTGATTTATCTAGCATCTGACACACATTCCAAGGCTGTACCGATTTATTTATTGCTGGTTCTTGGGCCGTACTAGACAGCAGCAAGGATGTCTTCTTCACAAACATCAAATCGCCTTGCCTTTTTGCTTCCTTTTAATTCCACAGTGGGCGCCTTGGTCTCCAGAGGACTCAACAATCATTATTTGGTGGGAGAAGTGCATTTAGCAAGCTGGCCGTACCATTCATTATCTCCTACAGGCGGCTGCAATCAGAAATCAGGTTCTTTAGATATTGCATTTCTACTTGCCTTTTTGTATGCATGCTATCAATTCAATATTGTAAACATTTATCCTTCAGAATAAAGTCAATCGCCCTTTACTAGCCAATAGTTTGCTTTAGTATTTGTGAATTTATGCATTTTATTTGTTCTGGCATCATTTCTTCAAAAATCGCAAAAACCCTTATTGCACAAAAAATTACAAAAAAACTACAAAACATCAAAATAAACAAAAAAACTTGCATTTTCGACAATAGCTGGGGTTGAGAGACACCAGGTCTCTTACAGTGGCCAAGTTTTTCATGAGTTGTGAGTAATGGTGGCTTTTTGTAAGGCAAGTTTTCTAGAAAAAAATTGTGGTGTGCTTTTTAAATAACTTGGAACCGAGTAATACCTCTGAGTACTCATTTGGCTTCTGGATGTGTGAGTACTCTTAGAGTTTTGCAACTATGTTTTTTAGGTTGGCAAAATCATCAATTGTTTCTAAGCATCTTTGATATTCATTATTTGAAAGCTTTTCTCTCATCCTTTATAAGTTCATTAAGGAAATCAAATTGAAAATTTCAATCATTATTATTTGGAATGCACAAGCTCAGCTTGTTGAATTATTGATTGTAAGAGGGGGAAAATAAAGATCTGAATTGCTGCTTTTGCTTCTTTCCTTTGATATGCTGAACAGTTGTTGGAAGGACAAATCAAAAGAAGCATTTTGTTGAATGTATTTTGATTTAAAAAGAGAAATTGATTTAAAATTTAACGTTTCTCTTCTCCCTTGCTTGCTAATACTTGAGAAATTGTTTGCGAAAAGAATGGAAGAAAGAACTCAACAGTTATCTAATTATTATTCTTTGCAAAAGGAAAGCGTCAATTATCGTTCTACATTGATATTTCAGAAAGAGAAGGCGAAGTTTCAACATTATTGATTCATTCTTACTCGCAAAAAAAATCCTTCGACATTGTTTTACACTATCGATTTGGAAGGAAAAGGAAATGTGTTCGTTGTTTAGTAAACTTATTATAAAAATTTGTCAATTTTCAGATTAGATCTAAGTTAACTACAATTATTAAAAGTCACAGAAAAAGAGAAAATAATGTTTATTTATTGTCAACATATTTACATTGGTTAATCTAGTTAGCATAAACTATTCGACCTCCCCCAAACCCCACCCCACCATGCCCAAAGCATTTAACATTAATTTATATCAGCTTGCATTCAAAATACATTAACATCTAAAATACATGAAAATGCAACAACACTAGCATTTAAATATCAATCCAAATTTCTACAAGCTATCAATGCTTCAATTATTGCACAACAAACATCGAAACATCATATTTTAATTTGAAAGAATTCATTACTGTTAGAACAAAGCAACAAATCAAAACATTAAATTGAATACACCAAGAGGACTTTGAGATTTTTGTCTCCACTTCATAGGCCACATTTAGCATTTCATGCTTATGTCTTGGGTTGAGGCTGGATTTAGTAGAAGAAACCTTAGGAGAGTTGAGGGAAAACTTACCTACTCCAACTGCAATCATTCAAGAACAAGTGACCGTACTCGAAGATATCCAATGGGAAAAAACTATTTGGAAGCAATCCACATAGCAAATCTGATTGAAATCTTAGATCATAGAGCCACACATTTAGAAATCCTTGAAAACCAAACAATCAAAGTCATCCTGGAAGAAAAATTTGTATTAAACACTTGGTGCATGACATTAGCCACTATCCCACAAACTATTAGGCCTCCTTTGAGAGAACCTCTTCCCCAAATTATTTTCTTCTTGCTTTCTCATGAAAAGGAAACTTTTGACAACGAACCCCATAACACCATCATTCATGAGAAGAGGGTAGTCCACGCCACTGCCACTCAATCAACTCTTGCCACATGAGCAACAATAAATTATCCAATCATCCAATCAATGTGAACAATCTTGTGAGCTGATTTTCGAGTATACATATTCAACCTCTGAAAAGCTTCTTAGAGTGGCCTTTGATCGACAGTCTAGGTTGATTCGTACAAGATCAACAACTGAGGGTGAAATGGAGAAAAGGAAACCTAGGGCATTACCTTTTGCCATTTCACACGTGAATAAAAATTGAACACAATGCTAAAACCATAGTGTAGATCTTGTCTTGAAAATCTGCAAAATAACTATGGCGGTCCACTGTACTTGCTACCAAAAACCATGTGACACTCTCTCATTTGTTTCCACAGAGATGGATCCCTTAGAAATTCTGAACATTGGTCCTCTGAACAATAGAAAATGGTATGTGATGCTAAGTGTCCTTTCATATTCCTTTGAAGCCATCACTTAAGCTAATCAAATCTGACCATATGAGTCACTCATGTTGGAGAAATTAGGACATTACTTGATAATTAATTAATTAATCATTAATTAATTATCAAGTCCTTTATTACTTTATTCACTTAATCTAAACTTAGGAGTGCTTTTTTATTATTAGATTGGGCTAAATATATGTCAAGTTGTCTCATTGCATGAGATTAAAACACTTGTCACAATCTAATCAAATCCTCATCTAGGGTTTGCTTTTTCTTTTTATAAAGATTGATCATTCATTGTAATCATAATTCACATTCATTATTCACTACAAATGCATATTAGATGCTTTTGTGGATCAACTTTTTCTCTCTTGGTTGCATAGCAAATCAGTTGCTTTGATCTCTCGTTTGTGATAGGAGTTTTGGTTGTAGGTGATTTCTGGGAGCTATGGGGTTGACTATCAACTCCAACTTGGTATCAGAGCACCAAATCTGTCCAAATTCTGAGAGATCCATCCTTGAGGAAAAAATTGGCTCATCTTGAAGTGAAACGGGCATCATTGTTGATTCCAGAACAGCAAAAAACCCAAGGATCGCTTGTTGTTTCATCAAATTTGGAGCAATTGCAGATTTTTTTTTTTTAGGGTCTGAGTTTTCCATACAGAAATTTGTACGATCGTAAGGCCCATATGGACCCCAAGCAACCTACTCCGCCAAAAATTCAGTCTTGACAAAACCAGCGAGTCAAAAAAAGTTTTAGGTTTTTTTTTTGAAAAAACGAAGTCATAGTTTGACAAAAAGAAAAGGGGCACGACCGATAGCCATACACTATCCCATCGTCGTGGGCCCTGTTGTTGACTGTCGGCGGCAATTAAAAAGCCCGCCAGACGACTTTTTATAGCCATCGGTGGCCATTACACCATCGACTGACTGAGATAAAACATCCCCTGATGGCGAACTGCATCGCAAGGAATATTCCTTGCTCTAGAATATTTCAAATAATCAAAATTTGATCACATAGACTTGTGAAGGAATATTTTGATCACCAACGAGCATATATTGATGGCGCCAAAATTTTCGAGGGCCAAATTTATTTCCAATGACAGAGGGGAATATTTCCTGAATATTTTGTGTTGACGTCATGTTGATGTCACCGTACGGCCTGTCCTCTTTGCCCCCCTCGTAGCATCATTTGTCCTAAAGGGGCTGCTTTTTTCTTTTTGGCATAACTTGGGCATACTGTGTCAAAATCGGGTAGACGATACATTGTCAAAAAGCTGGTTCTGAGCTCTTTTTAGTGGTGTAGGTCTCATCAGATTTTGCTATTGGTTTATTTTATTCTCAGCGAAAGTCAGATCTTCATTTTCCTCTTTTGAACTCATAATTTTTTGCCTGTATCTTTGATTTTCGCGATTCCAATGGCGTTGGAAAGGTATTTCAGAGCTCTTTAGATCCATTCATGCACTTTTTCTAGAATCTGCCTAGCTACATTTTATTAAGTTTTTTGTGATTTCATATATCTGGCAATTACTTGGACATTTTTGCACCGGGAAAGGTTTTGTTTGTGTGAGATGACTTCAATTGATTTTCTTTACATGCATTGAGGTTATTAGTCTCTAATTTTATCATTTGAGGAAGTATCATGGTTTTTTCTATTCATCCTGACAAAGGATAACTATGAGTCTTGGCGAAACAACATCCTGACACATCTCAGGTGGCTTGATATTTTGCCTTATCTATATGGACTCATACCTACACCAGACACACTAGGGAGTCATTTAGCATGAGGTATTATCAGTGATCATGTTGTAGGGGTTAGATGTTCTAGTTTTGATCTTGACACTTTGTGTGTTGTATCGGATATTGATTGTCCCCACATACTTTGGATTTGATTTTGGGAGATCCTTGGGGACCCTCATATCTCTCCATACCTAGAGGATCCTGCTGCAGATTGTCTCATCTCTCTTGCAAATGCAAATTCCATACCCTTTGATGATGATACTTTAGAGGAGCTTGAGTATATCATAGGTCTTGCATGTTTCGATAGTTCAAAGACTTGACTTCATGTTCTCACCTTTTAGATTGAGGTTACATCATCATCTTTTGTTGTTCCTAATTAGCTTGGCATCGCCACATCTTTTGCCACTATTGGTTCAGTGCAACAAAACCATCTTCTTTTAGACACAACTACTTAGGATTTGTATCTTGTAGACATATCATCCTTGTCTGTAGAGTCTCAGATTGCAGATTTGGATGATTACTTTGAGGACATTCATCTCCTCTTTATTGACAACCACATCAACACTGTTGGCCCACCATCTTCATCGCCTTTGCAGTTTGTTCTCCATCAGTCTTCACAAGATCTTGGATTGACATCATCTCTTTCCAACATGTGGACACTTGAGCACTTTTCAAAGGCACACATCATTTGGATTTGGATTCCTGATTCGCCCATCTTTTTGGATTGGCTTCTCCAATCACCAGTGGATCTATTTCTTACTAAGGGGAGAAATGTTGTTTGTTGGTAGTGGATTGTGTTCTGTCTTCAAGTCTTCATCATTGGCACATCAACTCTTTCTTTATGGGGGGGATTCATATCCTCGTTTTCTCTCTCCTATTGGGGGGACATCTATTGTACTTATAAGACAAAAGAAGTCCTTGAGGGGTCACATTGAGCCCTCCTATCCTTCTTTCACTAGTGCAATTATTTTATTTTCCCTCATTTGTAGAGGAGTTTTTCCCTCTTTCGGAGAGGAGTTTTTCTCGTGTGGTTTTCTCTTCTTCTCTGGTTATGAGAGATTCATTTGTTTATACATGGCTATTGTTGTGACCTTTTCACACATCGCCCCATTCAAGATGGGGACCCCTAATTTTTGCTCCATTCTGGTCTTTTGGCTTTGGTTTTTGTCTCTCTCTCTCTGTCTGTCTCTTTTATGATGTCTGCCTTCTGGGGATGTTCCCGTCTGCTAGCTTAAACATAAAATTTGGCCAAGTCTGAAAATTAGGGTTTGTACTTTCCTGGTCAGTCCAAAGTCAAAAGAAGTGAATAAATTGAAAACAGAGCTTGACATTGATGTCAGTATGCTTCCAGTTGACTCTCAGCTAAATTTCATCAGATTCTAACAACTTACTATTTTTAGTAAGTGTGTAATTCTAGGTGTTCCTTCAGCATTCTTGAAGTTTTAACAGTCACACTACATTCAGAACACATCAAGCTACTCACTGGCAAAATTTGAGCTAAAACAGACAACTTACTATTTTTAGCAGTTCAGCTTCCAGAGCAGATTTCAGGGGTTATATGCGGAGTTTCTCAATGCATGTCTGAGGATTCCTTTTTGGTTTTCTGAGATCTTCGCGACGATATAACATGCAAAGCGAGATGATGACTTTCAGAGTTCAGCCTTCAGAGGCTATTTTTAGGGTTTGCATGTCAGGGTTTTCTTTGCATGTCTGATGATTCCTTGTGGGTTTTTCGAGACCTACGCAATGGTGTGACATGCAAAGCAGGATAATCACTTATTCAAGAACTTACTATTTTTAGCAGGTGCACTTTGGCAGCCGCCTCCCAGAACTTCAAAATCACAAACTGATCGCAATGCAATAGAAACAAGGACAAACGGAGGTCGTTTGATATACATGCAAGTTAAATTAGGCTTTCCAGCTTCGGGACCCAAAAAGAGGGGTAAAAGGTCAGAATTTTCGAAAACCGGTGTAAACCACCGCAATCAGCATCTTTCAAGCTATCCATTGGTAAAATTTGAAGGAAAACGGAGCACTTACTATTTATAGTAAGTCATTTCAGAAACTGGCTAAAAATAGTAAATCAACAGCAGGCACCGATGTCAGCAGGCGGGTCACCTGGTGAGGAGCACATCATTCGAATTTCAAGTCAAACGGAGTTGTGGAAGTCATGAAATTGAGCAAGTGCTATAAATAGTAAACCACCTCTAGAAACGTGCCAAAACTAGCAGGTCGGCGCGAGGCGTTGGGGTGAACATGTCAAGCAGGTGATGAGGACCCCATGGCGCGAATTTCAAGCCAAACGAAGTTGCAGAAGATGGAGAATCAGACACTTACTATTTTTAGCAGGCTAGTGCAGAGGAATTAGGGTTTCCTAATTTGAAGGGCAAAACACGACAGTCATGCAAATGCGTCATCTAGCCACGATCCCCGCATTTCAGGCATTCAACACATGAAATTTGAAGACATTCTGAGCAGTTGCTAAAAATAGCAGGTACATGCAAGCACCAGGCGCCAGTAGCTCAATCACATCACGAGGTTCAAGATAAAGTAAAAATCCAGCTATTTGGAGCCAAAAAATCATCTTAAAATGCAAAATTTGAAGAACTTCCTAAAAATAGCAAATTAGGGCATGCCAGGGTTAGCATGAGCAAATGACTCCAAATCTGGCAAAGAGCATAAAATTCACTGAAATTGATAAATTTTCAAGTCTAGCCAGTGAAAAACGCCTTTAAAAGCTAAAGGTTGATGAAAATTTTCTAAGCCTGTGAAATTGAAAGCTCCCATGGTGAAATGCGCCCTTGAAGTTGAAGTTGAGAGGAAGTTGAAGTTGGAAAATTTAACTAAGGCATGAAAAATGAAACCTCAGGGGTCCAAATGCACCCTGCTTGATGAAGAAGCATAAAAAATATTCTAAGGCATAAAGTTCATCCTCCACACATGCTAGAATGTGCCCATACTTGGGGAAATTAGAGAAAGTCAAAGACGTTGAAATTTCCATCCTCCTGCCAAGGCAAAATGCGCCCTCACCTCAAGCCAAGCATGAAAGAAAATTTCTAAGTATGGGATATTCTTCACCACCTCCCATATGCGCCCATCCTCTAGCATGGGTGAAATGCGCCCATGTATTGAACTTCATCCACCTCACTATGAGAAGTGCGCCCAAGATTAGCAAGCTAGAGAAAGTCAAAGTAAAGGCGTTGAAACTTTCATGCAAATGCGCCTAAGTGGAGATATGTGAGGACAAAACAAGTCAACAAGTCATATGGCGTTGGAAAATCCACCTCAATGTGCTAAATGCGCCCAGCCCTAAGATAGCTAAGAAATATTCTAAGTGGGGTCAAGACAAAATTTTGACTTTCTCCTCTCTCCTTTGAATGCGCCCATGCAAAGTAAGGACAAATGAAAGGAATCTAAGGCGTTATGCATAAGAAAGGGAATATTCCTAGTGTTAAATCCTTTACTACCCTTTGCATGCGCCTATACATGCAAGGTGGAGACAAGTTTAGTGTTGACTTCTTGCTGGACCCTTTGAATGCGCCCATATTAAAGATAAGAGTGGGAAAAATGACTAAGGCGTTGAAGACAAGGTGGTGGGAATTTGAATGGAAATATGCTAGGCGTTAGGTTTTAAAGAGAAATTTATTCCTCATGAAAGGTAAAATGCGCCCAAGACATTCAAAAGAAAAATTTTCTAAGTGAGTTGAAATCAAATTTTCCTCACCAAGGGTAGAAGGATTTGAAGATGAGTTTAAAATTTTCTAAGACAATTCAAAATGTTCTTGTGCTATGTGATTAAAAAAATTTCTAAGACACAAATTTTCTTCCTCAGGAAAGTACGCCTAAGTCTGGTGAAGATGTGAAATTTCCTGAAGCATGAATAAATTGTTAATGGATGAAATCAGAGGATGTCAGCTCCGTAGGGTTGATAACAAATTTTCAAGTCAGAGCAACAAGAAATGTCCACAGATGTGAAGAACGAGATTAAATTTGTTAAAAAAATTATTTTTCCAAGGTTCAAAATTCAAAAATTAAATGAACCCGTTCATTGTATACCCATGAATTCGACAAGTTCTGAAGAAAATTTTCTTCTGGGTATCGGACATCTGCGATGAGGAACGGATTTTAAAGTCTTCCACACTTCTCCGAAGCCTTCAGGTTGGAGAGTTTTGGATGGGCACAAGATTGATGAATTTTCTAAGGAAAATTTTAAAAAATTTCTAAGGCAAGGAATAAGTGTGTTGGCTGGTGAATTTGCTCGAATTCTTCGTGAAAACAATTTTCTCGAGCCAGAGTTGGATGGAATGTCAGTTAGCTGGAAAAGTGAAGATGTAGTTGAAGCTAACATTTTTTAAATGCACCCTTGAGGAAGTTGAAATTTGGCTAAGGCATGAAGACTTTGAAGATGAAGTTTGTTAGAAGAAAATTAATAAAGCTCATCAAATCTAGAGATTACTTAGAACTTGGAAGTCAAAATGCCAGGATCAGGTAAGTAGGGTGAGTTTATATTACGAAGTGTTCTGATGCTCTTTTCCTTGCTTGTTTTGCAGGAAGAACATCGAGACTAAGCGGTGATGAAGCGGATAGTCCAAGATGATAAATCATGAAGAAATTTTTTTTTGCAAGAAATGGCCAAGTGTTGAGGCCTACTCAAGTGGCAGAGAAGAAATGTTTAAGTTCAGGACAAGAAAATCTTCCAAGTCCAGGATAGAGGAAAAGATGAAGGCCTAGGTGTTGAAGACCGACAACATGACAAATTGAAGAACAAAATAGAGGAATAACTCTCAAGTGTGAGGTCCTTCGATGACCCAAAAGATGTTCTCCAGCGTGCTTCGTACAACTCAAAAAAGTAAACAAGTTTAAAAGTTACAGCCTTGAAGTTTTAGATCGAGAAAGTGCATGCCATGCCAGAAGTTGAAGTTATTTGATCAAGTCTGCAGTCAGGATCAAGAACAGTGCGAATGCGTTTCAAGGTCGGAATCTTCTAGAAGATGGTGGCCATTAATTGCTCATTTATTGCCCCACTCTTCTTTGTGGCAGTTTTTAGGGTGAATCTTGTTTAGGGCTGAGGTGGCACAATCTGGGCCATCCAGCCGATTGTAATCTGAGCCGTCCGTCGGACTTGGCCAGCTATAAAAGGGGCATCCCCCCTCATTTTTATCTCATTAGATCAGAGTTAGGATAGCAGAGGAGTAGAGAGGAATTGATAGAGTAGAAAGTAGAATAGTTTGATAGTATAGTTTAGATTGAAAAGGAAGGAAAGTCTTCCCTTTGAATACTTTGTAAGAAGTTGTCGTGAGTGCTTTCATAATAAAAGAGTTCTTCGTTGATGGTGATTTCTTCTTTGTTATGACTAGTTGTTGAGGCTTCTTCGTCCTTCCAATTCACGTAGCAATTTGAAGTAGCTTAAAGTAAAGTAGATTTCATTTCATGCTAGTACTTAGTAATTGTGGAATGTGGTGCTCGATTTGAACAAGACTTCGCTCATCCATACCACTAGCGGGCTCGCCGACGGTGGGTTCACCCTGCGTGGTCAACTGGATTACTTTTCAAACTTAACTTCGATTGTGACTCACGTGTTCGCATGCATCGTCTTGATGGTGCTTGCATGTTGAGTTATAATTTGAACATCTTTCGCTACTCCTCTGAAGATTGCACCGGTTTTGTGGAAGCTGTCCGAAGCGAGGCAAAGCAAGGCTCGGTTGAAGTCTGTAAGAATTGATCGCCATGTCCCATGCCTTAGAGTAGAACATAAACTTCTTAGGCACTACACTCATTTTAAATTCAGTTCATTTCGGGTTAGCGTTAGGAAATTTGCACTTACCTGCCAAATCATCCAAATTACATGAAAGCCCTTGGTCTGCTGTCTACTGTCAACTGCCGAACAATTGTGTAAGTCCCCTTGAAATACCAACAAAACACATCGAGCCAACTGAGACTATTCACACTAAAGGAACCTTGGAGTTAAATGCATGATCTATCTCGCAATCTTAGCATGCAGGAAACTTTGTTCAAGAGAGGATAGAGTAGTCGTTGGCGACTTTATTCTGTGTTGGTGTGGTCGCAAAACTTACGTCAACAGGTATCTCATCAAGCCTTGTATCTAGGACCCATCCATGCATCCATCATTGCATTCTTCATTAGGTTTTTTTAGCTTCTCCCTAAGTTGATCTTAAGGGGGGTGTTGGAGTAATTAGGACATAACTTGATAATTAATGAATTATTAAGTGATGTCCTAATTACTCTAACAACTCACACATTTTATCCTTTGACCTATGATATAGAGATACCTCACTTCCCCCAAACATTTTGCTTTGGCTGCCGATACTTAATAGAAACCAAGCCCACCATTTTCCACCTAAGACCATGTAGCATTTTTCATTAGTCCCTTATGGTATAGGTCAGTGGGAGGAATCCATGCATCCATCCTTGACCAGTAGGGTCAAGACACATCAGGTCACATGTACATTGAAATCTCTTCACTCATCTTTTGAACCCACACCTGGTTCCCTGAAAGGCAAATAAATCCAATGGCTAGGGGTAAAATGGGCAAACCCAAAGATACAAGCCACTACCATTTACCATTTTTCCCATGCAAATAGAAATTGGACACACAGCCAATGCCTATGGTGAAAACTTTGTTTGTTTGAACACCTGCTGAATGGACAATGGGTCCAACATTCCTAAGTCATTAGACAACTTGATAAGCCTTTATTTGTTCCTCATTCATAGGAACACACAGGTATCCATGCACTTGCTTTCTTACTAATGAAAACAAAACACATCAGCTCAAGTGCCTTGTAGAAGGCTGCATAGGATTTGAAGATGTCATCATAGATTGATGGTTCTTGGGCTTTTGGAGAGTGAATTTGCACTGCACAGTCTAAAACTAGCAGGCTTCCAACACATGGTACTATAATGAACCATGCTTAGCTATGCAGCTCCCCACTCATTTTGAAAGGTTCAATTAACAACTTCCATCTGTACTTCCTCCCAATGACAACCTCCAAGTTGGATGGCCATTGTGCCATTGTGTCGATGACCTGAATTATTGCTGCCCTGCAGCAAGTGAATGAAGAAATGGTTGGAGCCAGTAACTGCAGCCTGCAAAACTGGTTATTAGTCACCATTGCGCTACAAAGAAAACACTTAGTGACTTAAGTACTGGGTAACTGCCTATTAAAATTCAACATGTGAATAGAACAAAAGTGCATAGGCAAACTCGTAGGCCAATAAAAAAGACATAGGCACTTCTGATTTTCCACAAATTCTGTGTATTGCACAAAGAAAGGAAGAGAATTATGTTAATGTCCACATTTTAATTCAACTCTTACCTCTATAGAGGCAATTTATTTTGTCTTGGGTTGTTTCTATCTCAGTGTTTTAGAGCTGTTTCTCTAAAAAACTGCATTGGTTTAAAACTAGCAAGTTATCTGTACAGATCAAGCACTACACTAACAGACAGGCGTATTTTGCTCATACAAAGCTGGCTAATGCATGCCAGATGCATGTTTTATACAATAGAGAAGCATTTATGGTTCTATACAAAGTTGGGGTATTCTTGGCCTGTCTTGCTATTTTTTCAAAATTTGGGTATTTCATGTTGATGCTGTAGCGGCGGAAGTTCTTTTTCTCCCTCGATTTCAAAGAACAATTAAATGATAAATAAACTCTAATCTTAAATGAGGCAAGTGCGACTTGCAATATATTTATTATTTATTTTAATGAGGCCGACTAAGAATAAAAAGTCATCTCATTTCGGAAAGAGGCCGACTTTACATGAAGAGACATCATTGTTTTGTATATATACAAGGCAACCATCATTCATTTTCTCATTCGATTTAATTCAAGACAAGTTCTCACTTCTAGAAGAGTTTGCATATTTGCAGCAGATCAGATTATTGCTTCAAGGAGATCAAAAATAGAGGAGACATTATACTATTTGTTCATTCGCATCTAGGAGAGGTGCTGTGTTTTTATTTCTTCAGATCGGCCCTTGGGCCTAGTTGTAAGCAGATTTCTGCTCTTCTATTTATAATATAAGAGATATAATTGTTGTTGGGTTGTTCTCCCTCAAGAAGGAGGGTTTTCCCAGGGTAAACTGCTGTGTTCATTAGTCTATTGTGTTGCATTTTCTGCTTATTGCATTTCTGATCTAAAACACTAACATGGTATCAGAGCGGGTCTAAGAAAAGATCTGATCAGATTTGTTAAGCAGTTAAGTCAATTATTTCTGACCTTAGGGCAAATCTTTGAAAGTGAATTTTGTGCGGAAAAAGAAGATGGTGACCGGTGTCAAGGTAGAAGATAGACTTGATGGAGCCACGAACTTCAACTCTTGGAAACCTAGGGTACTTATTGCATTAGAGGAGAATGATCTTCTTGATTTTGTGGAAAGTAATATGCCCGAGCCTCCTGATGATACTGAGAAAATCCAGTGGAAAAAAAATGGCACGAAGGCTAGAAAGATCATTATAGACTTTGTGATGGATCACCTAGTACCGATCATCTCTAAGTTGAAGACAACTAAAGAAATGTTTGATACTCTAAAAGGATTGTATGAGATCAACAACACTAGTAGAGCCTTTGCTTTGAGACAACAACTTCACCATGTAAAAATGGATAAAGATGATTCAGTTATCTCATTCTTTATGAAGATTGCTGATTTGAGAAATCAGTTGAGCACTATTGGGGATATAATTGCGGACAAAGATCTTGTTATGATGGCACTTAATGGTCTTCCTCAAACTTGGGAACCCTTTATTCAAAGCATCAGTGGGAGATCTAAGTTACCCAAGTTTGATCATCTTCGAGCTGATTGTATTCAAGAAGAGTCAAGGTTGGCAGCAAGAGGAATTGGGCGGAACCATCATGATGTAGAAAATCAAGTTCTTGCTACACATACTTCTAGAGAAAGAGGCAAAGGAAGAAAGAGGAATAGAGACAGAGAACCAGATTCTGCCCCAGAATTGAAAAAGAAGAAGGATTTCTCTCACATTCAATGTTACAGGTGTGACAAGTATGGTCACTTTGCTTGAGATTGCAAATTTAGGTCTACTCAACTTGTTTCTTCTGCAGAAATTGACATAGGGACATCTCAGAAGGAGCCAAGTTCTAAAGTCAATTCAAAAGGTTTCTTTTTCTAAAGCCAATTAATTTCTTCGAAGAGGAGGAAATAACATTTAGAGGGACTCTGACATACCATCAGAGACAACCTTGGACGAGGAGGTCAGGAGGTTGATATCAGCTTCAGAGGGAGTCACATCATCATGAAGACTTGTTGTAATGTATATTTCTCTGAGATAGAGAAGTATGAGGTGAAAGCCCTTGTTAATGTATATTTCTTTGTGACGGAGAAGTATGAGGTGAAAGCCCTTGTTAGTGTATATTTCTATGTGACAGAGAAGTATGAGGTGAAAGCCCTTGTAATGCATTTTTCTCTGAGATGGAGAAATTTGAGGTGAAACCCCTTGTCCATCTCTGAGACAGAGATGTGGTTCTTTCCATCCTCTAGGAGTAGCCATTGTGGATGTCATGTTGAGAGACTCCATGACAACATCACGTTGAGAGACTCCGTGATGAATCCTTTGTACTTGTGTTTATCCACACATGGGAGTAGCCATGGTGGACGTTGTAATGTCCCCTTCCTAGGCAGTACAGTGATTCAGGGATTAGCCTATCATTTAGACCCTCGTAGGCTGACAGATGTGTTTAGAGGGTTATTTTGGCAGTTATCCAGCGTTTGGGGACACTACTCCATCAGTTGATTCAGGTTTTGGGCCTTGGCAGAGTCTTATAGAGTCAGTTTTAGACACTTACTATTTATAGTAAGTCAGGCAGGCAGGAGTTGCTATTTCTGGTAGGGCACCTGGTTCAGTTGGTCAGTTCAATTTCGACCTAGTTTGACAGTTTGGTGAGCAGATAGTGAATATCAAAGCATTTAATGATATTGGGAGAAATATTTAAGTTGTGACTTTATAATATAAAGTCAATTAATTAAATATTAAAATATCAATGGAATAATATAAAGTATTTAATACTTTATATTAAAAGGGCGATTATTGATGATTTATTTATTCAATAATCATTTAATGAAAAGGGACGCCATATTTTAATAATTTCTCCTAAGTTCAAAGGGGCGAATTATATAATATTTTAAATGCTTCTTGAGTTGCTTTTTTGGGTCAAACTTTTGAAGAGAGCTTATATTTCACCTCAAGGCAAATTGAACTTCATTGTGAATTATTCTAATTTGTCTATTTTTCTCTCTAAGAGCATTGGGGTTTGTGAAACAAGGGTTTCTGCAAACATTGGATTTTGGAGAACGTTCCCTCTTCAGAATTAGACATACTGAGACTGTGAGATACCAGTTGAAACTTGTCAGTTGAGTGGCTTCATTCAGAAGTCATTACAGAGTTTATTGTGAAGTATTTCATCAAGGGTTTGGATCGATCTTCTCCAAAAGGGATTCCTATCCAGTGGTGGCCATTAACTTATCATCTGGCACACTTTTCAAGATTGTACGACTTCAATTTATTGCTGGTTATCAGCCATACCTTTCAGCTGCAAGGGCGTATTTCTTCTACAGGCAAAAACGCCTAGCTTTTTTGTCTTCTGCTTTCATCATTTGGGGCACCTAGAACTCTGGAGCATTCTGCATTATATTCGAGGCTGGAGACATAAGGATTTGAAGCTAGCCGTACTATTCTTCCTCATTCTGGCGGCTGCAAATAAGCCAGGTTTTTAAATTAAAATTGTTGTTTTTTTGTCTTGCATGGCAATACTCAGTCATTGTATTCATTCAGATAGTTAATAGAAGCATTCGCCATCAGTTTAGGAGTATTTTTGTTTCAGAATCTGTAGTCTAGAATTTTATATGAATTTTATGCAAAATCGCACCATTTCATTATTCTGCAAAAACCTCAAAAAAAAAAATCACAAAATACAACAAAACAAACAAAACAGTGCATTATCGTCTGAAGTCAAGGTTGAGAGACACCTGGTCTCTTACAAATGTCATGTTGAGAAACTCCATGATGACATCACGTTGAGTGACTCCATGATGGGCACTTGTGCACATGTTCCTTTCCACACATGGGAGTAGCCATGGTGGACGTCAGGTTGAGTGACTCCATGATGATATCATGTTGAGTGACTCCGTGATGAACTCTTTTCCACAAATGGGTGTAGCCATTGTGGGTGTCATGTTGAGAGATTCCATGACATAGATATCGAGAAAGATATCTCCCTAGCTAAGAGGGAGTGTTGATGCTGTAGCAGCGGGAGTTCTCTTTCTCCCTCGATTTTAAAGAAAAATTAAATGATAAATAAATTCTAATCTAAAATGAGGCAAGTGCGACTTGCAATATGTATATTATTTATTTTAATGAGGCCGACTAAGAATAAAAAGTCATCTCATTTGGGAAAGAGGCCGACTTTACATGAAGAGACATCATTGTTTTGTATATATACAAGGCAACCATCATTCATTTTCTCATTCAATTTAATTCAAGACAAGTTCGCACTTCTAGAAGAGTTCGCATATTTGCAGCAGATCAGATTATTGCTTCAAGGAGATAAAAAATGAAGGAGACATTATACTATTTGTTCATTCGCATCTAGGAGAGGTGCTGTGTTTTTATTTCTTCAGATCGGCCTTGTGCTTGGGCCTAGTTGTAAGCAGATTTCTGCTCTTCTATTTATAATATAAGAGATATAATTGTTGCTGGGTTTTTCTCCCTCGAGAAGGAGGGTTTTCCCAAGGTAAACTGCTGTGTTCATTAGTCTATTGTGTTGCATTTTCTGCTTATTGCATTTCTGATCTAAAACACTAACATTTCATTGTGCAAAAAAGGATGTTATGTTAATATTCAGTTTCACAAATGACCAAATGCAGTTGGACTTGAAAATTACAGGAAAGTTTCACCCAAGATATGGAGTCAATTAGGCAGCAATTTTATGCTGCCTTTACACAGGAAAAGTCTTAAGATTAATTGAACTCTTAGTCTCTTACCTATATAGAGGCAAATTTTTGGCTTGGGTATTAGCTCCCCCGATTCCATCACAGTGTCTCAGTAACCTTTGTTCTAACAATATGCATTTTCTTGAAATTAGCAAGTTATACAGATTGAACAACATTAAGTTGGCAGACAGGAGGTGATTTTTGTTCATATGTGGTCAATTAATGTATGACATGCATTTTGCTTTCAATTATGTGGGAAAAAGGTGACAATAAACTGGTTAGTGAACTGATAATAAACTATGAGACATGGTTTGTTGCTGTTGGCTTTTTTCAATCACTGGATTGTGAGACACCTTTAGGAATTGGTGAATTTTACTCCATGAATGGATGACTCCTGGCTGAAGTAGTAGATACTTGACAATCTGATAAAACAGTTCAGAACAAAAATGGAAAAGCAGTAAATTTTGAGAGGTTGCCAGCGTAGAGGTAAGATTTGAATTTTCCTTGTCTTTACTTTCCAACAATAGAAAACATCAAAATATTTTGAACTGGTTTAAGATGAAGTCCGTATTAAATCTAAAAATGATAGTTCTGTTACAGATGCACTTACCACCAGAAATACACAAAAAGGTTTGACATTTTGTGCAAAACCACAAAATAGACCTTTCATTTTTAAAGACATAGAAATATGCAAAGTTCAAGTGATTACAAAACCAGAAACTGGAGAACAGTAACATATGAATGGGAGAAAGCACACACTTGCAGGTACTAATAGCTATGAAATAAAGGTAAATTAGTCCCCATCGACTGAATTGAAAGCTATGATTATAAAAAAAATTGCCAGCACCTACACTCAACTAATGTTTGAAAATTTCCACCCTTGCATGCACATGGTGAGCCATGAAAACAGTAGAATGTGCAGAGAGCTGAAGAACGAGTCATGTCTTATTTGGATTAAATGTCTGGAGAATCTAAAAAATATTGAAAAGTTGAGAATGAAGTTTGAAACATGTTGCAGAGGAGGAGATTGAAAAGCAAGAGGGTAAGCCACATCATTTGAACATTGCATCAAAATCATTCTGCAATTTTGTTGAAAGTGGTAAAGAATGAAGCCATTATGGCCTGCTGAAATTGATGACCGGTTAGAGTTTCCAACTCAATATTGTTATCAAAGATCGTGCTGCTCGTGGATGAGATTAAATGATAACGCTAGTTGAAAAGTGTGCTGTGGCCTAACAGAGATGCGTGATCATATGGCCTTGCACAGTTACTACATGCATATACTATATAGTTATACATATAATATTTGTCAAAAAGAACAAAAATTAAAGGTCCTTTTTCTGTGTTTCTTATAAGAGTGGCATTTGGTGATGATTTTTCTATTGTATTGGAATATTAAATACTGCAATTTATTTTGGAAATAGCAAGCCTATTATGCATGCATACATTTTAATTTTATAGCATCTTCATCTAACAAAATCTTCACAATCTATGACTTTTGATTATCTTGCCCAAATAATGCAAAATGTATTCTCAAATACCATTGATTTTAGGATTTTTATTGTATTGTCATCAACCTCAACTTTGTATGACACGAGTTCTCATAGGGTTTGATGTGGATTGTTCTCATGTAGTTTTTGCAGCATGTTTTACATGTGCAATTATTATTTCTCACAAATTTTATTAGATTATTGTGCTATTAAATGCATGATCATACTGAAGAATTATTTTAAATATTGTTCTTTAACTGAAGTGATTATGTATGCAGCAAATGAGAGCACACGCAAGCGCCTTATTGGCTACACATTGGGTGAATACTTTGCACTAGTTTTTGCTAGCGGACTGCAAGTATATTTTATTCGTCGTTTATTTAGCAAGAATGTTGCCTATAACAGAGTTTAGTGATGTACCACTCTAGAGAGTTGGGTTTAGGCCATACAGTGCTTTTGCAATATCTCTGCCAACAACACAAGCAATTTTAAACAATATTTTGGAAATTCTGAAGGAATATAGTACACTTGAGATGTGCCTTTGTGAGTCTTGGATGATTCATTTTATAGCTTTTTGAACCGACTACTCTTTTAATCCTTTGGCTAGTCTTTTTTGTTTTATTAAAAGGATTGGCAGGAATAAACCATTTAAATAAGAAGTTAGCTTGTTGTACATTCAGCAAAGCTCACATTAGCTTTCGGTTTTCTGTTCAATATGCTATTTAATGCTTGTTGGCAAATGAACAATCATTGGATATAATTCTTTCAGAAATAAATATTCTTCAGAATAATACAATAAATTATATTATTAAAGGTTTGGAGCTTCTACAGGCAATAAATTGCTGAAATTTTTAAAAGCTTGTCTGGATAGAAATTGAGTAAAAGATCTTCAAAAAACTGACAGTTTGAGAGTGTTCTCATATGTATTCTCTCTTGCAAGGATTATATCTATAGACCACGTGTCTTCTCATATGTTTTGTCTCATTATTTGCAATGACTATAGCTATAGACTATATGTGAATAATTTATTTGAAACTCTAAATTGTTAGTTTTTAGTACAAGCAGTTCACTAGCTTTTATTTGAATTTTCTTATGACTAACTAGATCAAAATAATGACAATAGTTTTTGAACCAAAACCTGGATTTCCTTGGGTTGTGCCCAAGGCCTAGGGCCCTGGCAGGACATCCTCCATCGTTCCCCTTTTAAAAACAAGAAACTGGGGTGACTTTGGGATGTTGCCTTATTTTTTATTTTTTTACTTTGGGCATACTTGGGATGGTTAGGGGACATTGGTCACCATGGTTGGTAGCAGCTGTTAAAGTTGCAAAAACAAGGGGTGGAGTTTTGGGGATTGCAATAATGAAGTCATACTAAATTTGACAAATCCTTTCCAGAAACTATACTTCAAGTGCTTATTTGCATTTTTTACGTTGACTTAACAGCCTTTAAACACACATATTCTTATCCCCAAATTTGGCCATGGACTTGCAGATGCATATTTGAAATTCAATCCACCTAAAGGTGCATTATTTGTTTAAAAATGCCAGCAAGAACTGATATGATAGCATATAACTGAATCAACTCATTAATCATGATTGTCATCTAGTTGGATTTTCCATGCAGGCTCAATAACTCAATCTAAGATTTTTATTAGATTTATTATCACATATGATCATCACCGTCTTTAATATTTGGTCAAATTATGGGATAAAAGTAAGTTATACACACATATTTTTTGCTGCATCAAGTAAGGGGTAAGGGCTCTTCCATATATTTATATAAAAAACGATGATTACAATTAGAGTTTTTCCCTGTGAATGGTGGCGGATTTTGCATCCATGAATCTCTAAGACAAAATGACCGAATGAACAAGCCAATATGAGTATTTACAAAAAGGTTACAAAATGGCCAGAACAGGCTGAGATTTCCTAGTTATTTTTATCTTTATATATACTATCATTATGAGGTATATAGAAAATATGGATTAGATACTTTTTGTGTTAATGCATCTTGTCATAAGTCTCCTCACATTTCACAATTAACAATTAGAGTTTTTCCCTGTGAATAGCGGCAGATTTTGCATCCATGAATCTCTAAGATAAAATGACCAAATGAACAAGCTAAAATGAGCATTTACAAAAAGGCCAGAACAGGCTGATAATTCTTAGTCACTTTCATCTTTATATATACTATCATCATGAGCTATAAAGAAAATATGGATTATACTTTTAGTGTTAACACAACTTGTCATAAGTCTCGTCCTCACATTTCATAAGCCCAACTTTCCATTGCAGAAACTCAATGCTTTTTTGGCCTTGGCCATGTTGAAACGTTCTTGCAATGATAAGTTTTAATTGGGAGAGATAAAGTTTGAGGGCATTAATAAATGGGTTGTCAAAGTCCATCGTCCCTTTGAGAAACCCTTGTATGTTGGCTACCTCTTGAGTGAGGTGCATGCAAGTATTCCTCTAATACTCAAACAATGCCCATAATTGTAACCCGTTTGAATTCCAAACCAAAGACATGGAGTGTTCAAATTGCCATTGGCTTTTCATTGTTCATTGCTTCCTCCATTCTTAACCTATATTTTTTGCAGATGTTGTGAGGACATAGGGCCTTTGTTAACCCCTTGTTGCATGTGATAATGAAGTTGAAGATGGACAGAGATGATAGAGTTCACCTTGTGATGCACCACTCTTGCAACATTTCCCAACCTAGAGTTTCTTTGATTGTATTATTGATGTTGCCTCCTTAAAAGAAAAGACCTTTCTCATTCATATCTCCTTTTTCTTGCTTAGAAATGCCATTTGTTGTTGCTCACCATTGGGATGAATGTAGGGCTCTATTTATCTTGAATGTAGAGTGTCTTGATAGAGAATTTTGCAATAGATGAGGACTTGTGTGATCTCATTGGAAGATACTACCAATCAAGTGTCAACAAATGCACAAATTGCCTTGATTTAGTTTGGGCTATTAATGTGGAGATAGACCATCTTTGAGTCCTTGCTTGTTTGAGTTTATGATTACGTCATGTCTTGTCATCTCATCATTACTAGTAGTAATTAAATTGTTTCACACCTTGCCTAAGTCCAATCAACAATTTATAGTCTTTCAAATGACGAGTTTGTTATCATTGTCTATCCCTTGGTTCGAGAGATACTATGCTACTTTGTTGCCCTCATGATCATGATGATTGACTAAGAAGGAATCTAAAGACTATCAAGCATTTCCCAAGCTTCATTGAGAAGTCATTGATTTACCAATTAGATGATTCCATTTTTCTGATACATAATATAAGAGCCATAGTCCTCTTTGATGGTGATTGAATCTATGTTACAAGCCTTAACCAGTAGGAGACTATATAGGAGCGAATTTGCACCCCTTGCGCAAATTCCCCTTTCGTACATCCTCACCTTAGAAAACCAAATCTGAAGTCGAAATTCCACATCAGCTGGATGACTTCCTTCCACTTGGCATATGTTTGTTGTGTCAGTAGAAGAATATTTGTCGAGGATGCCCGCACGACGTACAGACGTCCACGCGGCGTGCTTACGTCCCTAATGGATTCCTGCGTCTGAAGTTGGCAGAGGTGTTATACTTCCTATTGGGAATGATTTGTAATGCCCCTCTTCGACCAATCGACCCCAAAAACGACATATTCTTCCCTCTTCTTCAAATTCATCCATTCTTCATTCAACTCATCTTTTTCCATATCTTTTCAGCATTCTCAAGCATTCTCAACCTTCTCTTCACTCTCAACAACACTTTAGCACTCCATTACAACAACAGCACTCCGTCAACTCTGTAAAGCAAGAGTTAAGCAAGCCATTGCAGCGTGGGCTTGAGGTTTTGCGAAACCTCCCTTCATCGTGGTTGAGGCTATGGTGATTGTTCAAGTCCTCTTTTCTCCTCCATTGGCTAGTGAGCTCTTGGTGGAGGTGGTAACATTTCGCTCCTCACCTTTGTGATTTGGTTGAGTAGCTCCTTATTGTTTTGTAGTGTTATTTTCATTCCTTCTTTCTTTACTTGTTTATCATACATTTCTCTATCGTTGCTATTTGGCTGTCCGTGGCGCTGGAAACACCAAAACAGGGGTTTGACTGAGGTAGGCCCCTATACAGCCCTGACAAATTTCCCTTCTTTCGTGTTTTTAGGAGAACGTGCTTTTTGGAGCTAGCTGGCGAACTGGCATATCGATGAGATCCTCTTCGTTATCTTAGCCCTCATATATTTACTTTATCATATCCGTTTGTATCTTTCCTACTTTGTCATTCTATTTTGTCGTTCCTTTAGAAGTCACTAGCTAGGCCGTTAGCTTGTTTTCTGACGCTTCGTACGGTATTTTTCAGTCCCCTGGTCGTACGGACGCCAACGCACTTGAGAGACACCAGCGTGCCGCGCTGTCGTCCCAGAACCGCGCTTTCGTCTTCGGGCAGAGAGCTACTTGAGGTACAGTATTGAATCCGAAAATCAACTCGCCTAGCCTAAATTTGGGTTTTGGGTCTACAGGGTGATCGAAGGACAGTATAGTCCTCATCATTCTCGTCCCTTGCTTCAAAACACCCCTTTAGAGTGAGGTAAGTTAGGGCAGCCTTTTGCTCTTGGCTCTCCGTGACCAGGGGCCTTGACGTGGTTGGTCCCCCTCTCTTACATTTTTGGTGAACCCGGCGTGAATCATTTTGGTTTTGTTTTGTGATACTGAAAGTTCCTTTCCTTGTATTCTAGGAGTGTTGTAGGTGTGAGTGTTGTGAGGCCTTCGCCTTACAACCCAACTTGCGACCCCTAGTAGGCATAGTTGGAAGGTTCTGAAAGTGTTGCACAACGAAACTTTAATTGGGTCACTGTCCTATCTTGCAACCTTTGGGGGGTCCTATGAGAGTGTCGTTTATTGCATGTGATGGCCTCTTTCCTGCATCAACCCATTCCCTCTGCACAGCCTGTGAGTAGTGGTATAGGTATAACCTTCACCTCGCAAGATTTGCCAATGGGCTTTAATAGGGAACCATCTCCTCTCTACATCCCTATGCGAATCAATAAGAACATTGTAGAAGGTGTTCTTGTTGACCCGACATCTCAAGTAAACATCATAACTGAGGAGATCATGTTTATCAACTTTTTGCATAAAGACGAGTACGATGCACTTGTGAGCACCATCCGCACGTATGACGAACTTTTTGTACCTCCTTTGGGTAGTATTGTCTTGTCGGTTTTGGTTGGACCTAAATCCGTGAACCTTTTGTTCGACATAATCCCAGGGTCTGAACTCTTCAGAGTGAAGCTAGGTATCCCTGGCTTGTGGCTATGAATGCAGTTCCCTTGGTTGTGCACAAGTGTTTAAAGTTTATTCATGAGGGTTCCATACATGAGATCCACGACACCAGTTACAAACCACTGGGCACGCGTGGCAGTTACTCCTTGGACTACTCTTGGCCTGTGCTCGTTGGTCCTCTTTTTCCTAGGAAGGACCTCTTGTATCGAACCTATCAAAATTACAAGAGAGGGCGCTTAACGTCGAGAGTGAAATACCCTCCATCGCCTTATGTTGTTTCATATAGGGCTTGCTTAAAAGCCGACAGTGATGCTGCCAAGGTGCGTAGAAGGGAAGAAGAGAAGCGGTCCCGAGATCCTCCTTCCTCTTCCGCTGTTTATTCTGATGCTCCTCGCCCTGCTATGGCGCCATCAGATTCTGTTTTGCGTCTACGAGGGAATCCTGTGGTGCCCACTTGGCAAAAGCCCAAGTGTCCTGCGTTTGAGCTTCCTGTTCTGCTCACGAAGCCTAGGCCCATTCGGTATAGCAGGAAGAAAGGTCCCTGTGGGAAATCTTCTATGTCTTGGCCTCAACGGCCTCCTACCGCTTCTGCTGCCAAGACCGTAAACGGGAAGAGGTCCGCTGCTGAGGCATTAGAGCTGACTCCCCTCGCTGCTTCTTAATCTGTTCCTCCTGCTCCCATCTAGGAGTTTGTTCCTCCGCTAGAAATAGTTGTGGACACTCCCATGGTTGAGTAGGAGTCTTCCGCTCCTTCGCACCCTCCGGTCTCTAGCTTAAAGAGTCGCAGAAACTGCCTTGCGCGTGAGCGCAAGTGCCGATGAAAGGCTCTTGTAGCTGAGCAGGCCGCTTTGCAGAAGAAGGAAGAGGAGTCGACTGCCCTTGCTTCAGGGCCTCTTGTTGCGTCCTCTCTCCTCCCCTCTACTTTCGTTTGATCTAGTTCAGTTTCGCTTCCGGCTTCTGTTGTGAGTACGAATCCGCCCGACCCCAAAAAGGTGGAGGTGTTTATCGCTTCTTCGGTGGAGCCTCCCTTGCTAATGTCCCTTTCGGATGTCCCTCCTTTCCCAAAACCCATAGATATGCTGAACACTTCAGTGGTATCTGCTGCGGTTTTCTCCTCCTCTTCCTCCACACCTCTTGACTTGTTTGTGGGGAGTTCATTGTCCCCTGAGAGAGTAGAAGGTGGAGGGTGGTCCTTCCAACAACGAAGGACATAAGAGGAGCCCACCTCCGAAAAGTGGTCCCACGCTGACTTGTTCTATTTTAGTAACAAAACTAGTCCTGACTTCCCTTGAGTTCGTCACCACTCCCGGGTCACTCGGTGAGCCTAGCAGTGAACCTTGGGCATAGCCTTCCCCGTCCGTTGAGGTACGACATGGCACTCCAGTGAAGTGCATGTTTAACTCTCTAGATGAAGTTTTGGCCTTATCAGCGATTTTCGCGAAATCGTTGACCATAGCTCCACAAGAGCTGAGTGGAGGGAACCTTGCGAGGCCTTCCTTAGCCCTTGTTACAGGAGGGTCGGAAGCTCCTCCCCTTAATATTCCACTGCAGCAGGCTCACCCTCCTTCCCCTTATGATGATCTGGAGTGGGAAGCAGACGACTTCTTGGTCGATCAGTGTTAGGGGGAGGCCTCTTCTTTATCTTTAGATTAGATGTGTGTGTGTGTGTGTTGTGATGTGTTCCCTCGTGATCGTGTTGTATGTTCATGGATGGCCCTTGTCACCCTTGTTGGTGCTTAGATACAAGAGTGATTTTTGTGTCGTAAACCTTCTTCTATTTGTATCATCATTCTTCCATGTTTGTGATTGACTTTCGGTAAATTGGGGATGATGCAAAGTGTTGGGGGCATTTAGGCTTCCCTTCCATGTTGACCCAATTTTTTTATTTTTACTGTCTTCTCGTGCATCCTTCACATGGTATAATATAGTAGGGGGTTGATGACAATTCATTATATATATATATATATATATATATTTATGAGCAACTCTGACCTTGAAGTATCAGATCACCCTTGTGCCCTTTGTTTGTGATGTCTTTGTCTCTTTTACCTTTTCTTTTATCTTTCTCTCTTCTTTGCTTGAGTTGTCCCTTTCATGTGTGACAATGCCATTTCTATAACACTTTGATTTTCAGAAAATGTATTTGTTGCCAACAAATCTTTTCTCGAGAATCTTTGCAAACTTTTCAAAGAATCGCATTCTCGACTTGAAACCCTAATGAAACGTGTTTCCTTCATCATGGGTTCGCAAAGAAAGAAATTGAGACCTTTCCATCGAGGATGGAACAACTTTGACCTTCCTCTCGCAAGGGGGCATTTTCTTCCTTTCAAATTTTTTGATGAAGTGAACATCTTTCAAAAGTATTCCTTGATGATGAATTGATTTGAGAAAAAACATCTCTTTTGCACTTTCAAACAGTGCGTCCTTCGAGTTGACCCCTTTCTTCACACTGGGTTCTCGAGGGACCCCTTTGAAAGCTTTCCAATCTATTGACGGTCTGTGTGACTGTCCACTTACTTGCCTGCGTGGCCGCTTTCAGACATGTTCTATTTGTGGGTAAACATGTGACTTTGCAGGTGCCCCTGTAAAGCCGCTTTTCGACTTTGCAGAGTCTCCTTGTCTCCCTTTCTTGGGTTTCCTCCATGTGAGAGATCTTGGAGGACACCTTCCTTGCAGGGGTGCGGGTCTATAAGGCGCTTTTTATGGGTTTCCTTCATGTGAGAGATCTTGGAGGACACCTTCCCTGCAGGTCTGCGGGCTTATAGGGTGCTTTTTTCTGGGTTTCCTTCATGTGAGAGATCTTGGAGGAAACCTTCCCTGCAAATCTGCAGGCTTGTAGTGTGTTTTTTATGGGTTTCCTTCATGCGAGAGATCTTGGAGGACACCTTCCCTGCAGGTTCGTGGGCCTATAGGGTGCTTTTTTTGAGGTTTCCTTCATGCGAGAGATCTTGGAGGACACCTTCCTTGCAGGTCTGCGGGCTTGTAGGGCGCTTTTTCTAGGGTTTCCTTCATGTGAGGGATCTTGGAGGACACCTTCCTTGCAGGTCCGCGGGTCTGTAAGGTGCTTTTTTTGGGGTTTCCTTCATGCGAGATCTTGGAGGACACCTTCCTTGCAGGTCTGCAGGTCTGTAAGGCGCTTCTTCTCAGGGCTTCTTTCATGTGAGAGATCTTGGGGGTAGCCTCCTTGCAAGTCTGCGGGCTTGTAAGATGCTTTCATTCTACAACTTCCTAGTTCTGTGGGGTTATGGAGTCCTTTGCCCGCCCTGCGCTTTTGAGCTTGCTAGATTGCGGTCTGCTTCCTCGATGGTTCAGGTATAAATTTCTAACCCTATTCACTCTTCGATCTACTTTATTGAAGCACTCACTAGTATTCATGCTTGCTAAAGTGGGGGCAAAATGTATAGGGGCAAATTTGCACCCCTTGCGCAAATTCCCCTTTTGTACATCCTCACCTTGGAAATCCAAATCCGAAGAAATTCCACATCAGTGGGCTGACTTCCTTCCACTTGGGATCTATCTGTTGTGTCAGTAGAAGAATATTTGTCGGGGATGCCCGCGCGATGTGCAGACGTCTGCGCGGTGCGCTTACATCCCTGACGGATTCCTATGTCTGAAGTTGGCAGAGGCGTTACACTTCATATTGGGAATGATTTGTAACATCCCTCTTCGACCAACCAACCCCAAAAATGACAAATTCTTCCCTCTTCTCCTTCAAATTCATCCATTCTTCATTCAACTAATCTTTTTCCATCTCTTTGTGGAATTCTCAAGCATTCTCAGCCTTCTCTTCACTCTCAATAGCACTTTAGCATTCCCATTACAACAACAAGAACACTCCGTCAACTTCGTAAAGCAAGTGTGAAGCAAGCCATTGCAACATGGGCTTGAGGTTTTGCGAAACCTCCCTTTATTGCGATCGAGGCTATGGTGATTGTTCAAGTCCTCTTTTCTCCTCCATTGGCTAGTGAGCTCTTGGTGGAGGTGGTAACATTTCGCTCCTCTCCTTTGCGATTTGGTTGAGTAGCTCCTTATTGTTTTGTAGTGTTATTTGCATTCCTTCTTTCTTTACTTCTTTATCATACATTTTTCTATCATTTCTATTTGGCTGCCATGGAGGTGGAAACACCTAAACGGGGGTTTGACTGAGGCAAGCCCCTATACAGCCCCAAAAAATTTCCCTTCTTTTGTGTGTGCAGGAGAACGTGCTTTTTGGAGCTAGCTGGTGAATTGGCGTCTCGGTGAGATCCTCTTCGTTATCTTAGCCCTCATATATTTACTTAATCATATCCATTTGTATCTTCCCTACTTTGTCATTCTGTTTTGTTGTTCCTTTAGAAGTCACTAGTTAGGCCATCAACTTGTTTTCTGACGGTTCGTATGGTATTTTCAGTCCTCTGGTCGTACGAACGCCAACGCACCTGAGAGATGCTAGCGCACTGCACTGTCGTCCCAGAACCACGTTGCTGTCCTAGAACTGGGCTTTCGTCCTCGGGCAAAGAGCTACATGAGGTACAATATTGAATCTAAAAACTGGGCCGCCTAGCCTAAATTTGGGTTTCAGGTCTGCAGGGTGATCAAAGGATAGTACAGTCCTCATCATTCTCGCCCCTTGCTTCAAAACACCCCTTTAGAGTGAGGTAAATTAGAGCCTTCCGCTCTTGGCTCTCCGTGACCTAGGGCCTTGACATGGTTGGTGCCCCTCTCTTATAGAGAGTAAGAAATAGTGCTTCCACTTCCACTTCATTGTTTGTGCTTGGTTGTAGCTTCTTGGAGGATGCTTTTATCAAAATTTAGTGTGAACCCTTGATGATGTATCCTATACTGAACAATCCAAGATTTCCCCTATAAACATCATAGAAATTCAACTTTAACATTCAATTGTGAGGAGTCCATTTGATTTTATCCTTTTGTATGGAGGGTGTAGTTGGGGGTGGTGAGTAGAGAGAGGTTGATCCCAACAATCCCATGAATGGGGACATAGGTGGGGGGTCTTATTTTCCACCATATCTTTAGTGTGTCTCTATCCTAGGCCACACATAAACATTTTCTTGATGATTTTGCTATATCATGTCATGTGTGGCCTTTTGATATTGTAGCTTCTAATTTTGAAAGGAAGCTTTCCCAATTTAGTGCAATGTCCTAGAAAATGTGCACACTTCTTTCTTTCCATATGTGTCATATTACCATAAAGGGGCTAGTTGTTTAGAGATTGGAATAAATGGCCTTATGTTCTATTAGGGGCCAACCTTTGAAGAGTTGTAGGAGTGATTAAGGAAGAGTTATTACCCTTTCAAATAATCAAAAAAGCCATTTCCATCCTCATTGGGTAAAATGGCCATGTGGAAAAAGGTGGTCATCTATTTCTTCAACTTGTTTGTAGAGAATACATTTAAGAGGAATAACAATTCCCATTTTCATGAGTTTATCTCTTGTGAGCATCTTCTTTTTGATTGCAACCCATGCAAAAATCCCTACTCTTACCACATAGTCTTTGTGCTAGCATTTGATGTGTGGCGACTTGTGATTTGAAGGGGGACCACTAGGGATGTGTAGCCAACTTTTGATGACTATTTTCCACTCTTAAGAGTAAATCCACCTTTTAGTTCATCCTCTTTTTCATTGATATTGATCTTGTAGTTCTTGAGAATATTAGTTTGGATCTTAGTTTGGTGTTAAGGGGACTAGTAGGGTAGTGAGTTCCATTGGCAATATCTTACTTTTTCAATAAGGTGTATATGCATATAGTTTGACACATGAATGCCTTAACGTTGCTTAAATGATCCTTGATTTCCTTGAGGTTATCTTAGTCTTGTAGAGGAGTGTGGCCATTCCACAAGAAGTCATAGAAATCTTCTTTTCTACTATTCTCAACTCCCATGAGAAGTGATCAAATATAATATGCTTGCATTTCATGAAGTTCCAAATGTGTGACCCAAAAGGAGGATTTTGGGTAGTGAAAATTCATTTGTCTTCCATGGAGTCAAGATACTTTCCCCTCATTAAGGGTATTCATTGAGAATTTGGGTCCATGAAAATATTCTAGGAAGGCAAGAATTTGGGTGGTTACTTGCCTAATGCTAGCCCCCTCTTGATTTTTGGGGGAAGCACACTTTTTCCATTCTGCCAAAGGACATTTATTTTTATCCTCTATCCCTTGCCACATGAAGTCTCATAATTTTGTTGATGGAGTTTGTTATATTACTTGGTGCCTTGAAAATCAATAAAAGGTATATCAATAGTGTTGATAAGACAACCCTTGTGATGGTGACTCTTCTAGTGAAGGAAAACCATTTTCCTTGCCAAGATGAAAGATGCATTCTAAATGCATCTAGTATAGTTTCATAAAGACTTGTGGACGTCAAAATAGAGGGACTTTTGACTTGTTATCTTAGTGGGGAGTTAAAGACTTTTAACTTGTGATCTTTTATGTGCTGGTTTGAGGTGATAGTATAGAAAATGAAGATCCCCTTGATTGTAGCAGCCTTGAACAAATTGGTTTCCCCAAATAGTATTGTATCATTTGAGAATTGCATGTAAGTGAAAGAATCCACCCCATAGGATGCAACAATACATTTCCATGCGTTATTGAGGTGGAGTGTGTGATGCAACATTCTAGAACTTTTGCTATCATGATGAACATATATGGACAAAGTGGGCCTCCTTGTCACAATTCTCTAGAAGCTTCAAAGAACCCTTTTTGTTCTCCATTGAGGAGAACAAAGTATTAGGGTGTAGAAACACTTTCAAACATTTGTTTCCTCCCAACTTTGGAAAAAACTAAATCTCTCCAAGATTTTCACAAGGAATCTATAGTTAACTTTGCTATATGCAATATTTATATCTAGCTTAACAATCATACTTTTATGATTTGAATTAGAAATATAATGTGGATAATTTCATGGGTTGTGATTATACCTCCAGTGATGGCTCTATTGAAGACAAAGCAAATTTTGTCTTGAGAGATAAGAGGGGAGAATCACTTTGAGGTAGTTGGTCATTGATTTTGAGAGAATTTTGTAAAGTGTTTTGCACAAGGAGATTGACTTGAAATATGCAAAAGAGATAGGGGAAGCAATCTTGGGGATTAATGTAATAAATGTACAATTGAGAGCTCGTAGGATTTTGGTATATTTGCATGCTTTGCAATAGGCAATTACATCCTTGGAAGATGGCATCGAGAAATCCAGTTGGACATGGGTATTGTTTCAATGCATTTGAGATAGGGCCAACTTGATTTCAGCTTCAGTGGATGAAATTGTTAGCATTTGGTTGTCTTCTTTAGTGACAAACTTGGGGATGAATTGTAGAATGCCTACTTGCTCCTACAAGGTTGATACCTCGTTGCTTCCTAGTAGGTCACTAAAGAATGAGATAGATTTTTCCTTGATGCACTACAATTCAACAAGGATAGCCCCTACATTGGAAGTTATGGAAGAGATCTTGTTTGAATTTCTCCTATATTTCATGTAGTTTGAAGAATTTGGTGTTCTTATCTCCCTCATTGTGCCATATCTCTATTCTTTTGGCACTGGTAAATTTATTTCTTAGCTTGAATGTCTATTAGTTGAAAGCAAGGTTTTTTCTTTCATGTATTGATCTCAATTGATTCCTATTTCAATCATTATTTCTTTTAGAAGGTGAATATGCTTTTCTAAAGATGTTTTTGTTGTTGTTCTTCCACTCCTTAAGGATGCATTTTAAGGAAAATTTTTACCAGAGAAAACAAATTCATTCCTTCTACCTTAGGTAGGCTCTTCCACCAATATTTGATTGTCTATAAAGGATTGATCTCAAGATCACATGTTCTCGAACTTGAAGGGCCATTTAGGATCTAGAGAATCTTCCAAGGTTTGGATTATGAAGGGAAAATGGTTCGATGATGAGCACAAAATAATTTTACAACCCTTGTATTATTCAATTCCATCCATTTTGGGAATAACAAATATTTGTTTAATCTCTTTTGTAAAAGCTTGGATCGTGAAGACTCCATTTTTGGGAATGATGTCCTATTAAGCATTTTGTAATACAAAGGATATGAAGTTGTTTTGGAATTGATTAGTCCTTCTTTTACCTCCTTTCTTATCATTTGAGCTTAATACAACATTGAAATCACCACATAACATGAGTAATTCATTACCAATGGGTTCTAAGGTTGACAAGATTGTACCATGGATGCAAAACTTGTCACTCGAGAGAATTGCAAATTAGCCTCTCGATTTCATTTGCTTACCTTGATTGGATATCTAAACTAGAGGATGCCTAGTCCTCTAGAGGCTCCAATAGCATTAAGAAAGGACCCTTTCCATTTGTGTCATCTTTGTGTTAGCCTCTTCACTTCCTTTGGATTGAAGCTTGGTTTCTTGAAAATGGATGATGTCAGGTTTTTGTAGATCTAATTGACACTTGATTATGCATCTTTTGTTAGAGGTGTGGATGCCCCCACCATTTGATAAAAAGATCCTCATTGTGATTGTTGGGGATACTTCCCTCTTACTTTGGTCTTGTACTAGTGAAATTTAGTGTGGATTGTGATCCTTAGTCAATTTCCTTAATCGTGACTTCCTTTATTTTGTGCCACAATTAACCTTGATCTTTGTGAGTTTCTTGTTTTCATATTGGACTTCTATTTCTAGTATGCCTTTGTCTTGACCATTTTGATTTTTTTGACCCATTTTCTTTATGGGGAAATTTTAACACATTTATTTAGAATAATGGCTCTTAAGCTTGTGATGAATACATACCATTGAATTTACCTTTAACTCTACTAATTGTTTCCATACTCTATGTTGCCGTTTCAATTCGCACCTCTAGAATGCGGATTAAGAAACAAATAGCTATGCACAGTTAGACTACTCTTCAAATTAGGAGGAGAAGCTCCCTTTTTCGCTGATTATGTTTAAAAAGAAATACTAAACTAATTTCCAATCTTTTTATCTTAGTTGAGAGCACAAGGTTATGAAACTCTTTGCATCATAGCTGAGGTTTTCTCTGGTTTCGTAACTTCAACTACAACTAAGCCTATTCTAATAATGCTTCTAACATCTCAAGTAAATTCAGAGCAAGAGAGTTAGAAGTAAACAAGGAATGATTTATTTGACACAAAAGCTTTAAATAAGCTCGCATCCAAAATACACCCGAAGACTCATTGTACTTATGAGATGTAAGTTGAAATAAAGATTAGTAAAGAAAAACATAAAACAAAGTGTTGAAATAGATTGAGACAATATATTAGAGCAAAGTAGGTGTGAAACATCCTTCCTCAATTTATAATAGTAAACAAACTTTTGGGACAACAAATTATAGCAAATGTAGGCATACAATATGCGATCAACCAAATTACAATTGACACAATTGAACATACACTGAATATCAAACTTGCAGGAAAAAGTAGGCTCAACAATTTTGTTATCACAAGCACGGTTAAAAATAAATGGGCAAGGCTGCCCTTATTTATACACAAACAAAGGATTAGGGAACCCTAAAATCTCCTTGTTTTTAACAACTAGTCTTTCCAACATGCAAGCTTTATTTCTTAGTCTAAACAAAAGACAACTAACAGTTACCTGGAATGCTAACATTAGTTAACTGATCTAACTACAAGGAAAGCTCCAATTGGTGTGATATTTCCAAAGAATAGATAAGCATGAATGATAACAACTAGTTTAACTTACAAAAGGCATCACTTTAACTGCTGCCTTTACTTGAGTTCTATCTCTGGAAATCTTACATGCTCTAACTGACAGTTCACTGATTGACAACTTGGGATATCATATCCTCTAGAAAGCCGTTAACTGCCTCTTCATTAGGTATACTAATACTCTTCAAAACAATGTGCTATCTTTGCAACATCTCTTCACCATTTGCGATTGGATTTAGAAATTCCTTGGTATTTTCAGCTGCTTCATCAAATTTTGTTGACATTGCTACAACATGACCCATATGGCCAGAAATAAGATCACTATTAAAACTACCACAGACAAGGCTCTGAAACTTTGTTTGCACTTCACCGAGATCAATGTAAGTGCCATCTTCATGTCGATATTGACAAGGGATTTGTGACACAATCGTGCTTACAAACTTGAGAGTATTTGCAACCGTTTGTCTATATTCAATCAATTCTGCAGATATTCCTTTGTAGGTTTTTACTTTAAAGAGGTGTTGTTCTCTCGAGGAAAAAAGCTTCTTCTTGTGTTCTTCTATAGTGACTGAATCATAAACCATCCTGAAGTTGGAAATGACGATCTCGTCTCTTGGCTTCCTTTCTGTTATGTTCTCTGACTCTAATCCCTGAGTGAAGATCATGGACATTGTACCTCAATTAGTACATCTCTGCAAGCATAAATATGCCCCTGGTGATGAACTCTTCTACCCAATCTCTCAAATGTTTCCCATATACAACCAACAGACTCAGCTGATGTTGATTTGTAGGTGACTCTAGAATATGTGGAAGCAAAATAGTGATGTGTGAAGTACCATGAAGTAGATTAGAAATGTACTGTCACAATTGTCGATTCTTAGCCTTGAGGGCCACCTTATCTTCTCCATCCTTGAGAACTCTCTCCTTTAGGTTAATTGCTGCAACCTCAAAGAGATTTACATCAGCATGTCAAGTGCTTCTACCAAGATTGGCTTTGACCAATGTGAAGTCATCAACCTCAACCTTATCAACGTTCTTGTCCTTTGACAGTGTAGCAATCTCAATGACAACCTCATTACCAACATTCTTCTCCACATGAACCTGCTTCTTGAGTTTCTTTTCTATTGTGTCCTGGTAGACATTATCAAACTCTGCAAAGTCCAAATGATAAGAAGGCTTTCTCCTCTTTCTCCCCAGGAGGTTCTCAAGCCAAGACGAAGGGTCTCTACTAATGTCTTTGGGAGAATTGGTTCTAGCTCTAGCCACTCTTGATGGATCAATTGGTGTTGAGACGTTGCGAATTGGTGAATCCACTTCTGAGTCTATGTGAATAGAAGGTTGCGGTGATGACGAAAGAATATGAGATGAAGGCTCTACCTCAACTTGTGATACTGCCTCAACTAGAACTTCCGGTGCATCTGTTGATTGTTCTTGTCGATTCTTATTTTTCTTCAAGCTCTTTGTCATTCTGCTAACCTTGGTACCTTCAAGAGGATTGCTCATTGCTTTAACTCTGGTTTTCAATCTAGAAGAGGAAGGTAATGATGAATGAACCACAGGCAGCTCTGTAACTGGAATGACTACCTTTCATGTCCTCTTGCTACTCAAGAATAGTCTGTTGTTCTTGACAATCCAGCTTGTTCTTTCCTTGATCGAGGTGCTCTCTTTGGCGAACCAATCAATTGATCGAAGTGGCTGCTGATCAACCTGATCTCTGGCATATGTGGGAAATAGGACTTCTCCATCATCATCTGACAAAACCTCCACATGTTCTGATAAGAAAGCAACAATATGAAGAAGAGTAAGTCTACTGTAATCATGCTTGCACACTTCAAACTCATCTTCACAATTAACCCAAAAATCTTCAATTGTAGGTTTATGTGAATGATTCTGACCAAGACGAGTTGCCAAGAGATCCCAAGGGTCATATGAACACCCTTCTTTGAAAACCTTGAGATTAAGCTTTGACATTGCATTGCTCATCAACTTAGCATTAGCTATTGATTTACATCTATATATGCCCATCTTACATGGGAAACTGAATGTAGGCTTGCATCTATTACACAAAAAGGAGTAAACTTCATGTACTTGCCTTAGGAACTCCATGAACACTACCTTATCTGTTGGGTATATAGGTAGCATGACTGGATCACCTGAGAATCCATATACTCTAATGTATGAGAAAGTGGGAAATTGGATAAACCAATCAGCCCAATCTGCCATCGCTAGTCTGGCATTTGCTGAAAAACCGTATATGCAACTCATTGTCAAGATCTCGCACCGCATGCATAAGGAAAAGATCATTTACTCGCTTGAAATGTCGCTCTGACTGTGAAAACTCTAATTGCGGGTAATGCTCATACACATGCTGAACGCCCAGAGTTCCAATGAAATTCAAACCTCTAAGCTTGCCTTGAAAGGCCATTAGATATACGAGGTATGATATCATGCGGAATTCATGGGCCTTGAAGAACCCTATCATTTGGAGGTGAAGAGTATCACTGATCAATGTTGGCCAGTTGTAGTGTTCTCTATTGTTGACAATTTGGGACATGATGTAGAACATCCAAGGTTGGAACTTATGTGTTGTTGCTTGACCTGTGACTCGATTGAGCAAAGTAATCATGATTGCAATTTCATCCTTGAACTCACCACGTCCAATGTTCTTTGGCAAAGTGTTTTGCTTCTCTTTTAGCGACCTTTGTGCAATCCTTTTCTAGCACTGATCCTTTTGCGCATTCCATGCCTTTTCACATTCTTTAGCTGATACAACAAATTTATCCACACATGGTGGAATGGAAAAATATCTCTTAATGTCTCCTGACCTAAGGCTGCAAATAATACGCTCATCCGTTGATTGGATTTCTTGTGAAGTTAGATTGTAATGCTTGACACAAGCAATCACAAAATCAATGTTCTACATTGAAATGGGAAAAGAAGTTGCTGCAAGCAACCCAAAATGATCAAGATTCTCGATTGTAACATTGTCTACGCCTTTCAAAGTATTCAGATCAACTAGTGGATGTACTTGATGCAAGTTAGTGTCAAATTTCTTAAAGAAATCATGAAGCAAGACTGATTTGGTCTTGATTTCTATTGGAGTGAATTGCATGTCTGAAAATTTGAAGATTGACTGTGAACATGACTATGTTCGAACAAGTTCTGCACAAAAGCTAAAAATAGCTTGCTGATTTTTTCGAAAAAAATTTGAGATATGGGTTTTGTAGACAATGTCGTTTTGAAGAGACCCAAATTGTTAGATTTCAAAAAAGCTGATTTTTTCAAGAACATGCAAGATCCCCTAAAAAGTAGAAGTCTTGAAACAAATTTTTTGAAAAAAAAATCTAAGCTCTAAGTTTTGTAGTTATTCATGTGCTGAAGAGACCCAGATTGTCAGATTTTGAAAAGGCTAAATTTTTCCTCAACATGCAGGATGTTCAATTTTTGGCTGAAAAAAGCTAAAAAATTGAGATTTGGGTTTTGTGGCCAATTTTGTTTTGAATAGACCCAAATTGTCAGATTTTTGAAAAAACTATTTTTTCAAGATTCCCTAAATATAGGGCTGAAAGCTTGCATACGAATTCACCAATCTTCAAGAGGAGTATAAAATAGAGAAACCCAGATCGATGAAAATTGGAAAAGATGACCTATTTATGAAAAGTGATGGCCTAGAAAAATAGACCCTGAAAAAGTGAGCTTCTGTGCTTCCCAATCTCGAATCCATGAAGAACAGTAAAAAATATCTTCGTTTGAGCCTTCAAATATTGATGAAAAGAAAATGATAGCTCTCTTCTTCTGGATTTTGACCTGTGAAATAATGACAAATGGAGCCCAAAGCCTCTTAAATAAAATTTGTTTAGCAAACAAACACTTTACTTCAAAAACCCTAAATTTAGAGCCTGCATGCAAAAATATCGGACTTTGTTTGCATCAACACGGATAATTCCTAAAGAATAGGGTGGCCAAAGCATGCATTTCATGAAGACGTATTCAATTTTTTTAACTTAAGTTGACTTGGGCGCCTTCCTTGAAATAAGACACCCATCTTCACTAGTGATAGAAAATTTTCCAAGGTTTTCAACTTTTAAGCTTTTACGTGTCTCCGACATCAGGTAGCTCTTGTTCGAGCACCATTTTTCACCAATTGATGAACAACTATGACTGAAGGGATGTCAATTTGGCAAGCCTAATCAAATATGAGAATAATGACACCTCATACTAGCCTCTAATCTTGCATTTGACTGATTTCACGAGACCTAAAACTTCGTAGACGAAGATGTTTTGAAAAATTCTCGAATGAATGAAAAATTTACTAAGGAATGAGAAGAAAAGCACCCTCCTTGAATTAAGGCACCTAAGCTTTCTATACTTAGCCAAAATTTTGTGGTTTTCAACTTTTCCCTTTGACTTTCTTCGTTTCTCGTGTTTTTGTCTTTGTTCGATCTACATTTTCTGACATTTGATAAATCCTTTGAGCTCACTGATGAATTCGTTGAAGGGCCTGATCAAAGCTGAGAGATATCTCTTGGAGGTTACAAACCCTAAATTTTGCTTTTGACTGCTTGAAACCTTAGGCGCCCCTGGTTGACTAGGGCACCCATCTTCACCAGAGTTAGAAACATTTTGATGATTTTTTTTTTAACCAAAAGGCATATTGCCTATATATATTTATATTGATATTAAAGAGATTTACAATAGATATATGTAACCTTCTAGAAGACATATTATCTTAAACTGTCTATTACAATCATATTGCATCACTCAGTCTTACAAAACATACCAAAACTTAGGCCTAAATACCCTCATGAAACTTTCAAAGCACTTTTTCTAGCTATTACCATTTGAATCCTTCATAAAAAAACCTTAGAATTCATCATAGGATCCATTAGTCTTAAAAAAACTAATCATTATACCCATATATTTATTCAATCTCCATTTGCATTGGATGATCATTTTCATCTTGATCCTCTACCAAATTGCCAACACCAATAGGAACAAGCAACAAATTGTTGATAGTAGACCCACCAATATTTTGAGCACCCTGCTCTTCCATACCAGAACTTTCCATAAACTGAATCGATGGTAGCTCATTGAGATTAAAGTCACTGGCAATACAAACACCCAATAGCTGAAAATGAACACCCACAGGTTGTACATTTACCTCTGCAATTACCAAATCATTTCGAACACCCACCGACTTGATTTCTTCTACAATTTCCTGTTCATTTCAGACAACTAAAAGCTAACCATTTTCCTCTTCAATTTCTTGGAAATTATGAACATGCACAGGCTGGTGGAGGCTACTCTCATCTGGAAGCACTTGTGGTTGATGAGACCTGGGAATTGGAGGAACATGTATGTGCGCGAGGAGCACCAAAATGGCATGAGCTTTCTCCCTTACTTTGTTGACTAAATTAGGATCAAACTCCCTTTCATATCTTCTGAGAACATTTAACATGAAACTTGAATTTTGTAGAGACAGACTCTTGTTAATTGCAACAAACAATTTTTGAAAATCTATTCGATGATGTAAGAAGTGCCTAGGGAATATACCTCCTACATACCCATGACCTTTCCACAAATCATAGCGTTGATAGGCTTTGTAAAGAACACCATTTTGCAAACACTCTTCATTTACAACTTTATATGTAATAGACTCCACTAACCTGACATCTTGTAGCAAATCCATAAGATTGGATATGAAAATTGATAACAATTGAGATGCATAAATCAATCTTTTTTCCTCTGGCTCCAAAATTTCAACACCAACAACCCTTTTAATATGCTTTTTGAAGGTTGCACAGTGATCTTTGAACACCAATTGAAGCTCGACATCACCAATCTCCTCAGAAATGGGTAGTTCCTATTCATTAATAGGAATGAAGATTCGCTAATTACGAGGGAAGAACTCCATCGCTTTCCACTTACTTTTTGCGCAAAGATTCATTGGAACCTAGAGCTCCCCACTGCTTGAACTTTCCTCTTGCAACATGCAAACAACTGCTTCTTTTTCTTCACTGTAGAGACCAGTAAATTTGATTATGAAGCTGTGTGCGATGTGGAAGGATATATATATTACTCAAGAAGAGTAAATATGGCTTTCTTTATTTTACAAGTATTGAAGCACATACCAAAAAATGATGCCAACGTACTCATTAGAGTACAAAAATTAAAGTTTGATAAAATTTGTACTAAAAGAAAATTTAGCAATGCAAAAGAAACATTAGAAGAACTTCTAAATTTAGACAAGCCGCCTCTAAATTCTGATCAACCACCTTTAGGCGTTCACACATGCTAGATGATTGTGATTTTATTAATTAGTGGACATATGTATCTTGCACATTATGCACAAAGATAAAATTTTGGATAAACTGGATTACATCATGATTTCATGCCTCAGCCCAGTGCCAGGATTTGTTTTTCCGTGAGAAAATATTCTAAGGCGCTACCATATACAAGTCAAGTAATTCTAAAGTGTACCACATGCATGTGAAGGATCAAATCTTACACCTTGCTCTGGAAACATATCAATTCACCTAAATAGATTTATTTCACACACTCTTACCGGTGTAGAGTACCTTCCTGTACTAATATACAAATGTGGAGAGCCAAGAAAAGTTGCATATCAACCAGATGACAAGTGTACTAGACTGAGCTTTGGCATGTGCAATTGATGTACCACCATGATAGCATGTGCTTATTTGCATCAACAAATGTATGCTGACATGGATGAGCATTGGATTTGCCAACAAAGCTGATAACATGTGCTTATTTGCGTCAATAGATGTATGCTAACATGGACGAACATTGGATTTTCCAACATAGCTTCATGCATACGTAGGAAAGCTTAGCTACAATATAAAAATTTTCTACCAACACTTAGTTCCCCTGTTCATTATTGATGATTCAACATAATTGAAGCACACAAAAGATTTATCAAATGCAACATTGGAACTTGGAAATTTTATTAACTTTCCTCTTTTGACAACAATTCTTCTAACTTAGGATGCATCTTACCCAACTCAACCACATTACCTTCTCTATAGGTATGAAGAATTTGATAATTTCCTACCTTATCAAGCAGTGACCAAATCTGTTTGACAATATACCCCAACTTCCAATTTTGAATCTTACAATCCTGACAAGCATTTATCAAAATCATAGAGTCTCCTACTTGAATCGTGGGAAGATTAAAAATGTCAACTAACTTTAATCCTTGCAGTAATGCATGAGCCTCAACTGCGTTATTAGTTCCAAATTTCAACTTGAAAGACTTAGCACATAACACCAACCCTTTAAAATCCCTTATAATCACCCCTGCTCCAGATAATCCTAGATTTCCCCTTGAAGCACCATCTATATTTAGCTTAAAAATACCAGGTGGAGGAGGCTTCCAAGATATGAAAGCTCTATCTACTTTATGAACTGGTTGATGAAGATTCCCTTTGAAAGGAAAAGAAAGAAGTGGCCATACTAACATTAACTTTGAATACCAATCAGGAAAAAGTGAACCAACATGTTTAGTTTTATGCACATACCCATTTACTATTTCAAATATAGAGTGCTCTAACAATAGTAAAACTTGATCAATTTTGAACTTTTCTTTTCTAAAGATGCATTTGTTTCTTTCCCACCAAATAGCCCAAACAACTGAAGATGGGATAATGCACCAAATGCATGCAAATTAAGAAATTTTGTAAAACTATGGCCAACTAGAAAAAAATTTCCAAAGAGTATTTGGGAAAGATGACTGCCAATTCATTTTAGCCACTACAAACAACCAACATGCTTGTGCTATTGGACATAAAAGGAATAGGTGATTGATATCTTCTAGTTCTTGTTCACAAAGCACACATTTAAAAGGCTCTGCAATTCCAAGTTTTGTCAGCTTATCGCTTGTAAGGATTTTATTTTTGATTGCTAACCATGAGAAACAACCTGCTTTAGGTAAAACTTTTGAATTCTAACATAATGTATATGCTCTTTGTTCTACTATTTGAGCACTTGCTTGTGAAACTGATTTGTAACCCTCTTTCACACTATAACAACTTGATTTTTCTTTTGACCCTATTAACCTATCAGTTGTTGTAGAGAAGTAAACTATTCTTTCCCAAATAATAGATAGAATTTGAATTTTATGAACATTATCAATTAGCTCATTTGAAAAATCTTTCCATTTAACTTTTCCCATCAATGAATCCACTTGTTGAACATAATCTTTGACCTTTGGACCCCACCTTTGGGATAATGATTTGTAGTATTCTCAAAATTATGTAAACCATTTAGGGTCGGATACCCATTCCATGAATCCCTCCAGAATAGAGCTTCATTTCCATCATTTACCTCCCAAGTTAGGTGAGGTAAAATTATTTTTCTACATGAGACTAGAAAATTCCACATTGCTAACCCTGAAGGTGGATTTGACATTGTAAAAATTCTCAAAGGACATAGATTATCCAATTACTTATGTTGCATGAGGCGACACCATTTTAAGAAAGGTTTTGTGTACATGCGACAAACCATTTTAGCCCCTAATTCCAAATTCCTTTCAATCAAATTATGAAGACCTGCTCCCCCTTTTAATTTCTCCAAACACATGGTTTCCAAAGAAATTAAGGGAATTTTTTTATTGTTGTCTAAATTACCAGAATATAGAAATTTTTTTATCAGCTTTTGAATTTGAAGAATGATGGACTTAGGAGCTTTTAAAACTGACATATAATAATTTGGAATCGTGGATAACACATTTTTTACCAACAAGATTCTCCTTGATAATGATAACCATCTCCCTTTCCAAGATAAAAGTTTAGCTTGTATTCTTTGAATGATCTTTTTCCAATAAGAAATCTTATTTTGGCTTGCAAAGAAAGGAATACCAAGATATTTGTAAGGCAGATGTGCTTGTTGAAAGCTTAACAATTTCACAATATGTTTCTCAATAACAAATTTTGTATTGAACACATATACTTTTGACTTACCTTCATTTACTCGTTGGCCTGAAGCACTAGCACATTTATCCAACACTGAATTTATATGCAAAGTTTTTGATACTACAACTTTTCCAAAAAACAATGTATCATCAACAAAAAGAGAGTGAGTTAATGATATGTTTGAATTTGGAATACAAATTCCCTGAATGATACCCTATTCATGAGCTTTATGAATTAACTTGCTCAAAACTTCTGCTAATATGATAAACAAAAAAGGTGAAAGTGGATCACCTTGTCGAACCCCTTGAGATGAACCAAAGAAGCCAACTGTTGAACCATTTAACAACACAAAGAACTTGGCACCTGATAAACAATCCATAATCCACTTACACCACTTCGAAGAGAAGCCAAAATTCAATAACACCTGCTTCAGAAAGGACCAGTCAACCCTGTCATATGCCTTCTACATATCAAGCTTTATTATCATTGAAAACATTTTATTTACAACAATGGAGTACAGGACTTCATGAGCAACAATTCACCTTCTGCTATTTCTCTACTAGGAACAAACCCACCCCGCTCCTCTGAAATAATTGCAGTCACAAGAGGATGTAACCAAAGATAAATGGCCTTAGTAAAATTTTTATAGATGGTGTTGCAGAGAGAAATAGGCTGAAAGTCAGAGAAAGTATTTGGAGAAGCTATTTTTGGAATGATAACAATATTAGTAACATTGAACTTCTTCAACATACCACCAGATTTTCTTGACTCCTCCAAAGAATTTAGATTATCCATCCCAACAAAATCCCAACATTTTTGATAAAATATTACAGTAAAGCCATAAGGCCCTGGAGCTTTATCAGGAGACATATAAAATACCACTTCTTTAACTTCATTTAAAGAAAAGGGAGCTACCAATCTATCATTATCTTCCTGAGAAACTAACTTTGGGATATCCTGAAGAAGTTCTTCTCTTTCCCTTACCAACTGCACGTTATCATCCTTATTGACAACTAACAAGGATGAGGAAAACTTGATACCTTCATTCTATATATCTTCCTCTTTTGTAAGAAAAACACCTGACACACTATCCTAAATTGAGAAAATAGTATTCTTTGTTTTCTTGATTTGGGCTGAAATATGAAAGAATTTTGTGTTCCTATCACCATCTTTTAGCCACAATTCCCTTGATTTCTGCTGCCAATAGACTTCCTCTCTCAATAACAATTCCTTCCATTCCTCTTGAAGTTTACTCTACTTGTCAAATAAAAAACTATCAAGGCCATTAGCAATGATGCTTTCATTTACCTCTGCAAGCCTTTTGTAAACCAACTCTTTCTGCACAGATATTCTTAAACACTTGCTGATTCAAAACTTTTAAATGCTGTTTAAAATGATCTAACTTTTTACTTAACTAGAACATTCTTGAACCATGACAAAAAGGTGCATTCAACCACCATTGCCTTTACAAATTGATAAGTTTTGGATGCCTAAACCACATAGCCTCAAACTTAAATGAAGATTGAAACTTTGACTTTATTTTTTTTGGTACCAAATCTAATGAAATAGCAAAATGATCTGAGACAGCAAAAGGAAAAATTTTAGATGTTAAATCTAATTCAGTTAAAATCCAGTTTGGCGAGGTTAAAAACCTGCCTAACCTTTTCGTAATTTGAAGGAAAATTTTCTCCTGTTTGTCCAAGTAAACCTCCCATTTGGTGGAATTATATCAACCAGAGCATTATCTCACTACTGAATTTGACACCATTTTTCGACGGCAGTTTGTCGGTCATTTGACAAATCTTTGTTGGAAGAGCGACGAAATGGCAAAAATATTTTCGTCGCTATTTTTTCGTCGAAAGGTCGACGACGAATTAAACGTTGAAATAACGGCGAAGAATCGTGGGTCGACGACATCGTGAAATACCTCAGGATTTCGTCAGAATATCGACGAAAACTTTGTGTATCCACTGATGAATTACACCAGAAGTTCATCGCCAGTTCGACAAAATGGGCAAGCAGTAGCGTTGAAACAACAACAGATGTTTGTCACCATTTCAACAAAATGGGCAAGGAGTAGCGTCGAAACAACACCAAAAGTTTGTCGAATGTGCGATGAAATAGGCAAGTAGTAGCTCGTTGAAACAACACCAAGAGTTCGTCGAAGTTGCGATGAAATTAGCAAGGAGTAGCATCGAAAGAACACCAAAAGTTTGTCTAAAGGGCGATGAAATGGGCAAGGAGTAGCGTGGTAGCAACGCCAAAAGATCATCAAAATTGTGACGAAATGGGTAGGGAGTTACAACGAAAGCTTTGTCGAGCCTTTCTGTTGATTCGTCGGTGGTTTTCATCGAAATTGCTATGAAACATCAATTTTTTTTAAAAAAAATAAATTCCTGGAAATGTACCATTGCGGAGACTGACGACTGATCATACATACAGACTGCATATTGGTTTGATGCTTCAAACGATGCATTTCTTATATTGAAAAGTGCATTACCTTATTGAGCTTCTCTTTGTTTCGAGAATAGTTT
>VDFB02350316.1:138717-162341 GCA_007258455.2 Sequoia sempervirens
TGTAGTGCATCAAGGAAAAATCTATCTCATTCTTCAGTGACCTACTAGGAAGCAAGGAGGTATCAACCTTGTAGGAGCAAGTAGGCATTCTACAATTCATCCCCAAATTTGTCACTAAAGAAGACAACCAAATGCTAACAATTTCATTCACTGAAGCTGAAATCAAGTTGGCCCTATCTCAAATGCATTGAAAAAATACCCATGTCCAACTAGATTTCTCGAAGCCATCTTCCAAGGATGCAATTGCCTATTGCAAAGCATGCAAATATACCAAAATCCTACGAGATCTCAATTGTACATTTATTACATTAATCCCCAAGATTGCTTCCCCTATCTCTTTTGCATATTTCAAGTCAATCTCCTTGTGCAAAACACTTTACAAAATTCTCTCAAAATCAATGACCAACTACCTCAAAGTGATTCTCCCCTCTTGTCTCTCAAGAGAAAAGTAGCTTTGTCTTCAATAGAGCCATCACTAGAGGTATAATCACAACCCATGAAATTATCCACATTATATTTCTAATTCAAATCATAAAAGCATGATTGTTAAGCTAGATATAAATATTGCATATAGCAAAGTTAACTATAGATTCCTTGTGAAAATCTTGGAGAGATTTAGTTTTTTCCAAAGTTGGAGGGAACAAATGTTTGAATGTGTTTCTACACCCTAATACTTTGTTCTCCTCAATGGAGAACAAAAAGGGTTCTTTGAAGCTTCTAGAGAATTGTGACAAGGAGGCCCACTTTGTCCATATATGTTCATCATGATAGCAAAAGTTCTAGAATGTTGCATCACACACTCCACCTCAATAACGCATGGAAATGTATTGTTGCATCCTATGGGGTGGATGCTTTCACTTACATGCAATTCTCAAATGATACAATACTATTTGGGGAAACCAATTTGTTCAAGGCCACTACAATCAAGGGGATCTTCATTTTCTCTACTATCACCTCAAACTAACACATAAAAGATCACAAGTTAAAAGTCTTTAACTTCCCACTAAGATAACAAGTCAAAAGTCCCTCTATTTTGAGGTCCACAAGTCCTTATGAAACTATACTAGATGCATTTAGAATGCATCTTTCATCTTGGCAAGGAAAATGGTTTTCCTTCACTAGAAGAGTCACCATTACAAGGGTTGTCTTATCAACACTATTGATATACCTTTTATTGATTTTCAAGGCATCAAGTAATATAACAAACTCCATCAACAAAATTATGAGACTTCATGTGGCAAGGGACAGAGGATAAAAATAAATGTCCTTTGGTAGAATGGAAAAAGTGTGCTTCCCCAAAAAATCAAGAGGGGCTACCATTAGGCAAGTAACCACCCAAAATCTTGCCTTCCTAGAATATTTTCATGGACCCAAATTCTCAATGAATACCCTTAATGAGGGGAAAGTATCTTGACTCCATGGAAGACAATAGAATTTTCACTACCCAAATCCTCCTTTGGGGTCACACATTTGGAACTTCATGAAATGCAAGCATATTATATTTGATCACTTCTCATGGGAGTTGAGAATAGTAGAAAAGAAGATTTCTATGACTTCTTGTGGAATGGCCACACTCCTCTACAAGACTAAGATAACCTCAAGGAAATCAAGGATCATTTAAGCAACGTTAAGGAATTTATGTGTCAAACTATATGCATATACACCTTATTGAAAAAGTAAGATATTGTTAATGGAACTCACTACCGTACTAGTCCCCTTAATACCAAACTAAGATCCAAACTAATATTCTCAAGAACTACAAGATCAATATCAATGAAAAAGAGGATGAACTAAAAGGTGGATTTACTCTAAGAGTGGAGAATAGTCATCAAAAGTTGGCTACACATCCCTAGTGGTCCCCCTTCAAATCACAAGTCGCCACACATCAAATGCTAGCACAAAGACTATGTGGTAAGAGTAGGGGTTTTTCAATGGGTTCCAATCAAAAAGAAGATGCTCACAAGAGATAAACTCATGAAAATGGGAATTGTTGTTCCTCTTAAATGTATTCTCTACAAAGAAGTTGAAGAAATAGATGACCACCTTTTTCCACATGGCCATTTTACCCAATGAGGATGGAAATGGCTTTTTGATTATTTGAAAGGGTAATAACTCTTCCTTACTCCTACAACTCTTCAAAGGTTGGCCTCTAATAGAACATAAGGCCATTTATTCCAATCACTAAACAACTAGCCCCTTTATGGTAATATGACACATATGGAAAGAAAGAAATGTGCACATTTTCTAGGACATTGCACTAAATTGGGAAAGCTTCCTTTCAAAATTAGAAGCTACAATATCAAAAGGCGACGCATGACATGCTATAGCAAAATCATCGAGAAAATGTTTGTGTGGCCTAGGATAGAGACACACTAAAGACATGGTGGAAAATAAGTCCCCCCACCTATGTCCCCATTCATGGGATTGTTGGGATCAACCTCTCTCTACTCACCACCCCCCAACTACACCCTCCATACAAAAGGATAAAATCAAATGGACTCCTCACAATTGAATGTTAAAGTTGAATTTCTATGATGTTTCTAGGGGAAATCTTGGATTTTTCGGTATAGGATACATCGTCAAGGGTTCACACTAAATTTTGATAAAAGCATCCTCCAAGAAGCCACAACCAAGCACAAACAATGAAGTGGAAGTGGAAGCACTAATTCTTAGTCTCCTCTTGGTTAAGGCTTGTAACATAGATTCAATCACCATCAAAGAGGACTATGGCTCTTATATTATGTATCAGAAAAATGGAATCATCTAATTGGTAAATCAATGACTTCTCAATGAAGCTTGGGAAATGCTTGATAGTCTTTAGATTCCTTCTTAGTCAATCATCATGATCATGAGGGCAACAAAGTAGCATAGTATCTCTCGAACCAAGGGATAGACAATGATAACAAACTCGTCATTTGAAAGACTATAAATTGTTGATTGGACTTAGGCAAGGTGTGAAACAATTTAATTACTACTAGTAATGATGAGATGACAAGACATGACGTAATCATAAACTCAAACAAGCAAGGACTCAAAGATGGTCTATCTCCACATTAATAGCCCAAACTAAATCAAGGCAATTTGTGCATTTGTTGACACTTGATTGGTAGTATCTTCCAATGAGATCACACAAGTCCTCATCTATTGCAAAATTCTCTATCAAGACACTCTACATTCAAGATAAATAGAGCCCTACATTCATCCCAATGGTGAGCAACAACAAATGGCATTTCTAAGCAAGAAAAAGGAGATATGAATGAGAAAGGTCTTTTCTTTTAAGGAGGCAACATCAATAATACAATCAAAGAAACTCTAGGTTGGGAAATGTTGCAAGAGTGGTGCATCACAAGGTGAACTCTATCATCTCTGTCCATCTTCAACTTCATTATCACATGCAACAAGGGGTTAACAAAGGCCCTATGTCCTCACAACATCTGCAAAAAATATAGGTTAAGAATGGAGGAAGCAATGAACAATGAAAAGCCAATGGCAATTTGAACACTCCATGTCTTTGGTTTGGAATTCAAACGGGTTACAATTATGGGCATTGTTTGAGTATTAGAGGAATACTTGCATGCACCTCACTCAAGAGGTAGCCAACATACAAGGGTTTCTCAAAGGGACGATGGACTTTGACAACCCATTTATTAATGCCCTCAAACTTTATCTCTCCCAATTAAAACTTATCATTGCAAGAACGTTTCAACATGGCCAAGGCCAAAAAAGCATTGAGTTTCTGCAATGGAAAGTTGGGCTTATGAAATGTGAGGACGAGACTTATGACAAGTTGTGTTAACACTAAAAGTATAATCCATATTTTCTTTATAGCTCATGATGATAGTATATATAAAGATGAAAGTGACTAAGAATTATCAGCCTGTTCTGGCCTTTTTGTAAATGCTCATTTTAGCTTGTTCATTTGGTCATTTTATCTTAGAGATTCATGGATGCAAAATCTGCCGCTATTCACAGGGAAAAACTCTAATTGTTAATTGTGAAATGTGAGGAGACTTATGACAAGATGCATTAACACAAAAAGTATCTAATCCATATTTTCTATATACCTCATAATGATAGTATATATAAAGATAAAAATAACTAGGAAATCTCAGCCTGTTCTGGCCATTTTGTAACCTTTTTGTAAATACTCATATTGGCTTGTTCATTCGGTCATTTTGTCTTAGAGATTCATGGATGCAAAATCCGCCACCATTCACAGGGAAAAACTCTAATTGTAATCATCGTTTTTTATATAAATATATGGAAGAGCCCTTACCCCTTACTTGATGCAGCAAAAAATATGTGTGTATAACTTACTTTTATCCCATAATTTGACCAAATATTAAAGACGGTGATGATCATATGTGATAATAAATCTAATAAAAATCTTAGATTGAGTTATTGAGCCTGCATGGAAAATCCAACTAGATGACAATCATGATTAATGAGTTGATTCAGTTATATGCTATCATATCAGTTCTTGCTGGCATTTTTAAACAAATAATGCACCTTTAGGTGGATTGAATTTCAAATATGCATCTGCAAGTCCATGGCCAAATTTGGGGATAAGAAGATGTGTGTTTAAAGGCTGTTAAGTCAACGTAAAAAATGCAAATAAGCACTTGAAGTATAGTTTCTGGAAAGGATTTGTCAAATTTAGTATGACTTCATTATTGCAATCCCCAAAACTCCACCCCTTGTTTTTGCAACTTTAACAGCTGCTACCAACCATGGTGACCAATGTCCCCTAACCATCCCAAGTATGCCCAAAGTAAAAAAATCCCAAAGTCACCCCAGTTTCTTGTTTTTAAAAGGGGGACCGTGGAGGATGTCCTGTTTCCATTCCCATCCCCCGAAACATCTGGGACAGGGCCCTAGGCCTTGGGGGCAAAACCCAAGGAAATCCGGGTTTTGGTTCAAAAACTATTGTCATTATTTTGATCTAGTTAGTCATAAGAAAACTGCATAGGAACAAAGCTAGTCAACTGCATGTACTAAAAACTAACAATTTAGAGTTTCAAAGAAATTATTCACATATAGACTTATAGTCTATAGATATAGTCACTGCAAATAATGAGACAAAACATATGAGAAGACACGTGATCTATAGATATGATCGTTGCAAGAGAGAATACATATGAGAACACTCTCAAACTGTCAATTTTTTGAAGATCTTTTACTCAATTTCTATCCAGACAAGCTTTTAAAAATTTCAGCAATTTATTGCCTGTAGAAGCTTCAAACCTTTAATAATACAATTTATTGTATTATTCTGAAGAATCTTTATTTCTGAAAGAATTATATCCAATGATTGTTCATTTGCCAACAAGCATTAAATACAATATTGAACAGAAAACCGAAAGCTAATGTGAGCTTTGCTGAATGTACGAGAAGCTAACTTCTTATTTAAATGGTTTATTCCTGCCAATCCTTTTAATAAAACAAAAAAGACTGGCCAGAGGATAAAAAGAGTAGTGGGTTCGAAAAGGTATAAAATGAATCATACAAGACTCACAAAGGCACATCTCAAGTGTAATATATTCCTTCAGAAGTTCCAAAATATTGTTTAAAATTGCTTGTGTTGTTGGCAGAGATATTGCAAAAGCACTGTATGGCCTAAATCCAACTCTCTAGAGTGGTACATCACTAAACTCTGTTATAGGCAACATTCTTGCTAAATAAACGACGAATAAAATAAACTTGCAGTCCACTAGCAAAAACTAGCGCAAAGTATTCACCCAATGTGTAGCCAATAAGACGCTTGCGTGTGCTCTCATTTGCTGCATACATAATCACTTCAGTTAAAAGCACAATATTTAAAATAAATCTTCAGTATGATCATGCATTTAATAGCACAATAATCTAATAAAATTTGTGAGAAATAATAATTGCACATGTAAAACATGCTGCAAAAACTACATGACAACAAGCCACATCAAACCCTATGAGAACTCGTGTCATACAAAGTTGAGGTTGATGACAATACAATAAAAGTCCTAAAATCAATGGTATTTGAGAATACATTTTGCATTATTTGGGCAAGATAATCAAAAGTCATAGATGGTGAAGATTTTGTTAGATGAAGATACTATAAAATTAAAATGTATGCATGCATAATAGGCTTGCTATTTCCAAAATAAATTGCAGTATTTAACATTCCAATACAATAGAAAAATAATCACCAAATGCCACTCTTATAAGAAACACAAAAAAAGCACCTTTAATTTTTGTTCTTTTTGACAAATATTATATGTATAACTATATAGTATATGCATGTAGTAACTGTGCAAGGCCATATGATCACGCATCTCTGTTAGGCCACAGCACACTTTTCAACTAGCGTTATCATTTAATCTCATCCACGAGCAGCACAATCTTTGATAACAATATTGAGTTGGAAACTCTAACCGGTCATCAATTTCAGCAGGCCATAATGGCTTCATTCTTTACCACTTTCAACAAAATTGCAGAGAGATTTTGATGCAATGTTCAAATGATGTGGCTTACCCTCTTGCTTTTCGATCTCCTCCTCTGCAACATGTTTCAAACTTCATTCTCAACTCTTCAATATTTTTAAGATTCTCCACACATTTAATCCAAGTAAGACATGACTCTTTCTTCAGCTCTCTGCACATTCTACTGTTTTCATGGCTGTTCATGTGCATGCAAGGGTGGAAATTTTTTAATTTTCATAGTTGAGTGTAGGTGCTGGCAATTTGTTTTATAATTATAGCTTTCAATTCAGTCGATGGGGGTTAATTTACCTTTATTTCATAGCTATTAGTACCTGCAAGTGTGTGCTTTCTCCCATTCATATGTTACTGTTCTCCAGTTTCTGGTTTTGTAATCACTTGAACTTTGCATATTTCTATGTCTTTAAAAAATGAAAGGTCTATTTTGTGGTTTTGTACAAAATGTCAAACCTTTTTGTATATTTCTGGTGGTAAGTGCATATGTAACAGAGCTATCATTTTTAGATTTAATACGGACTTCATCTTAAACCAGTTCAAAATATTTTGATGTTTTCTATTGTTGGAAAGTAAAGACAAGGAAAATTCAAATCTTACCTCTACCCTGGCAACCTCTCAAAATTTACTGCTTTTCCATTTTTGTTCTGAACTGTTTTATTAGATTGTCAAGTATCTACTACTTCAACCAGGAGTCATCCATTCATGGAGTAAAATTCACCAATTCCTAAAGGTGTCTCACAATCCAGTGATTGAAAAAAGCCAACAGCAACAAACCATGTCTCATAGTTTATTATCAGTTCACTAACCAGTTTATTGTCACCTTTTTCCCACATAATTGAAAGCAAAATGCATATGGCATACATTAATTGACCACATATGAACAAAAATCACCTCCTGTCTGCCAACTTAATGTTGTTCAATCTGTATAACTTGTTAATTTCAAGAAAATGCATATTGTTAGAACAAAGGTTACTGAGACACTGGGATGGAATCAGGGGAGCTAATACCCAAGCCAAAAATTTGCCTCTATATAGGTAAGAGTTCAATTAATCTTAAGACTTTTCCTGTGTAAAGGCAGCATAAAATTGCTGCCTAATTGACTACCATATCTTGGGTGAAACTTTCCTGTAATTTTCAAGTCCAACTGCTTTTGGTCATTTGTGAAACTGAATATTAATATAACATCCTTTTTTGCGCAATGAAATACCCAAATTTTGAAAAAATAGCAAGACAGGCCAAGAATACCCCAACTTTGTACAGAACCATAAATGCTTCTCTATTGTATAAAACATGTATCTGGCATGCATTATGTAATGTCCCCGTTTTAGCTGACTTTGTTTGTTGAGGAGGGAGCCTATTATTTTGACCCTCGTAGGTTGACAAATGTGATGAGAGGGTCTTCCTAGGTAGTTATCTAGAGTTTCAGGACATTACTCATCCAGTTGATTCAGGTTGGGCTTTTGCAGAGGTTTCTAGAGTGGTATTCGGACTTGCTATTTATAGTAAGTCAGGCAGGCAGGGGTTGCTATTTTTGGCAGGGCACCTGATTCAGTTGGTTAGCTCAGCTTCGACCCAGTTTGATGATCTGATGAGCAAACAGTAAATATTAAGGCATTTGATCATTATTAAAAGTTTATTAATTTGACTTTATAATATAAAGTCACTTTAATGAAAATAATTAAATATAATTATTTAATGGCAAATTATAAAGTATCATTAATACTTTATAATAAGGGATAAATTAATATTAAATGAGTATTTTAATACTCATTTAAGAAAAGGGGCGCCATTATTTAATTAATATGCCTAAGTCATTAAAGGGCGATTTAATGATATTTCAATTGCTCATTTAATTGCTTTTTTGGAAGGGGGTCGACTTAATGAAGAGAAGTTATATATTTCTCCAAGGCAAATCGAATTCATTATGATATGATTATTCTAATTTGTCTTTATTTCTCACTGAGAGCATTGGGGTTTGAGAAACAAGGGTTTCTGCAGATCATCGGGTTTTGAAGAACATTCCCTCTTCAGAATCAGGCATACTGAGACTGCAAATAAGTTGAAGCTTGTCCATCAGAGTGGCTTTATTCAGAAGTCACAACAGAGCATATTCGTGGGATTTCAGTTGGGGTTTCAGTCAGCAGTTGGATCGATTTTCTTCTAGAAGAGAATCTGACACAGTGGCTATCCATATTATTTATCTGGCACATTATCTAGGCCGTACGGATTTTGTACTTGCTGGTTGGAGGCCGTACCACACAGCTGCAAGGCCGTACTTTTCATATCAAGCAAGTCGCCTTGCCTTTTTGCATTCTGTCTTCTCCAGTGGTGGCGCCTAGACCTTCAAAGGGTTTTGCATCCATCTTTGAGCAGGAGAAGTCTGTATCTGAAGCCAGCCGTACCATTTCCTCTTCTTTCAGGCGGCTGCAAATAAGCCAGGTTTTTAAATAAATAATGTTGCCTTTTTGCTTGCATGTTTGAGATTCATCATTGTAATCAGTTTGGTAAGAACAATAAATTATATTTGGCATCGCCTATTGATTGTATTCTTCATATTTAGATCTGTAGTATTTTATTTTAATTTTCCAAGCATTCTTTCAGTAATCAGACTTTTCTATTATTGGTAAAACTAAAAATCAAAACAAACAAACCCTAGCATTCTCGGTCGGTCGGTTGAGAGACACCGGTTCTCTTACATTAGCCAGCTTTGTATGAGCAAAATACGCCTGTCTGTTAGTGTAGTGCTTGATCTGTACAGATAACTTGCTAGTTTTAAACCAATGCAGTTTTTTAGAGAAACAGCTCTAAAACACTGAGATAGAAACAACCCAAGACAAAATAAATTGCCTCTATAGAGGTCAGAGTTGAATTAATATGTGGACATTAACATAATTCTCTTCCTTTCTTTGTGCAATACACAGAATTTGTGGAAAATCAGAAGTGCCTATGTCTTTTGTTTTGGCCTACGAGTTTGCCTATGCACTTTTGTTCTATTCACATGTTGAATTTTAATAGGCAGTTACCCAGTACTTAAGTCACTAAGTGTTTTCTTTGTAGTGCAATGGTGACTAATAACCAGTTTTGCAGGCTGCAGTTAATCGCTCCAACTATTTCTCCATTCACTTGCTGCAGGGCAGCAATAATTCAGGTCATCGACACAATGGCCATCCAACTTGGAGGTTGTCATTGGGAGGAAGTACAGATGGAAGTTGTTGATTGAACCTTTCAAAATGAGTGGGGAGCTGCATAGCTAAGCATGGTTCATTATAGTACCATGTGTTGGAAGCCTGCTAGTTTTAGTCTTTAGACTGTGCAGTGCAAATTCACTCTCCAAAAGCCCAAGAACCATCAATCTATGATGACATCTTCAAATCCTATGCAGCCTTCTACAAGGCACTTGAGCTGATGTGTTTTGTTTTCATTAGTAAGAGGGCAAGTGCATGGATACCTGCATGTTCCTATGAATGAGGAACAAATAAAGGCTTATCAAGTTGTCTAATGACTTAATGTTGGACCCATTGTCCATTCAGCAGGTGTTCAAACAGACAAAGTTTTCATCATAGGCACTGGCTGTGTGTCCAATTTCTATTTGCATGGGAAAAATGGCAAATGGTAGTGGCTTGTATCTTTGGGTTTGCCCATTTTACCCCTAGCCATTGGATTTATTTTCCTTTCAGGGAACCAGGTGTGGGTTCAAAAGATGAGTGAAGAGATTTCAATGTACATCTGACCTGATGTGTCTTGACACTACTGATCAAGGATGGATGCATGGATTCCTCCCACTGACCTATACCATAAGGGACTAATGAAAAATGCTACATGGTCTTAGGTGGAAAATGGTGGGCCTGGTTTCTTTTAAGTATCGGCAGCCAAAGCAAAATGTTTGGGGGAAGTGAGGTATCTCTATATCATAGGTCGAAGGATAAAATGTGTGAGTTATTAGAGTAATTAGGACATCAATTAATAATTAATTAATTATCAAGTTATGTCCTAATTACTCCAACACCCCCCTTAAGATCAACTTAGGGAGAAGCTAAAAAACCCTGATGAAGAATGCAATGATGGATGCATGGATGGGTCCCCGGTACAAGGCTTGATGAGATACCCATGTATAAACAAATGAATCTCTCATAACCAGAGAAGAAGAGAAAACCACACGAGAAAAAATCCACTCTGAAAGAGGGAAAAACTCCTCTCCAAATGAGAGAAAATGAAATAATTGCACTAGTGAAAGAAGGATAGGAGGGCTCAATGTGACCCCCCAAGGACTGTTTCTATCTTATAAGTACTATAGATGTCCCCCCAATAGGAGAAAGAAAACAAGGATATGAATCCCCCCCATAAAGAAAGAGCTGATGTGCCAATGATGAAGGCTTGAAGACAGAACACAATCCATTGCCAGCAAACAACATTTCTCCCCTTAGTAAGAAATAGATCCATTGGTGATTGGAGAAGCCAATCCAAAAAGATGGGCGAATCAGGAATCCAAATCCAAATGATGTGTGCCTCTAAAAAGTGCTCAAGTGTCCACATGTCGGAAAGAGATAATGCCAATCCAAGGTCTTGTGAAGACTGATGGAGAACAAGTTGCAAAGGCGATGAAGATGGTGGGCCAACAGTGTTGATGTGGTTGTCAACAAAGAGGAGATGAATGTCCTCAAAGTAATCCTCCAAATCTACAATCTAAGACTACAAACAAGGATGATATGTTTGCAAGATAGAAATCCTAAGTAGTTGTGTCTAAAAGAAGATGGTCTTGTTGCACTGAACCAATAGTGGCAAAAGATGTGGTGATGCCAAGCTAATTAGGAACAACAAAAGATGATGATGTAGTCTCAATCTAAAAAGTGAGAACATGAAGATAGGTCTTTGAACCATCGGAACATGCAAGACCTATGATATACTCAAGCTCCTCTAAAGTATCATCATCAAAGGGTATGGAATTTGCATCTGCAAGAGAGATGAGACAATCTGCAGCAGGATCCTCTAGGTATGGAGAGATGTGAGGGTCTCCATGGATCTCCCAAAATCAAATCCAAAGTGTGTGGGACAATCAATATTTGATACAACACACATAGTGTCAAGATCAACACTAGAACATATAACCCCTACAACATGATCACTGATAATACCTCATGCTAAATGACTCCCTAGTGTGTCTGGTGTAGGTATGAGTCCATATAGATAAGGCAATCGATCAAGCCACATGAGATGTGTCAGGATGCTGTTTCGCCAAGACTCACAAGATGAACAGAAAAAACCATGATACTTCCTCAAATGATAAAATTAGAGACTAATAACCTCAATGCATGTAAAGAAAATCAATTGAAGTCATCTCACACAAACAGATTCTTTCCCGATGCAAAAATGTCCAAGTAATTGATAGATATGTGAAATCACAAAAAAACTTAATAAAATGTAGCTAGGGCAGATTCTGGAAAAAGTGCATGAACGGATCTAAAGAGCTCTGAAATACTTTTCCAACACCATTGGAATCGCGAAAATCAAAGATACAAGCAAAAAATTATGAGTTCAGAAGAGGAAAACGAAGATCTGACTTTGGCTAAGAATAAAATAAACCAATAGCAAAATCTAATGATGAGACTTACACCACTAAAAAGAGCTCAGAACCAGCTTTCTGACGATGTCTCGTCTACCCGATTTCAACGCAATATGCCCAAGTTATGCCAAAAAGAAAAAAGCAGACCCTTTAGGACAAATGATGCTAGGAGGGGGGCAAAGAGGGCAGGCCGTACAATGACGTCAACATCACGTCAACACAAAATATTCAGGAAATATTCCCCTCTGTAATTGGAAATAAATTTGGCCCTCGAAAATTTTGGCGCCGTCAATATATGCTCATTGGTGATCAAAATATTTATTCACCAGTCTGTGTGATCAAATTTCGATTATTTGAAATATTCTAGAGCAAGGAATATTCCTTGCGATGCAATTCGCCATCGAGGGATGTTTTATCACAGCCAGCCGATGGTGTAATGGCCACCGATGGCTATAAAAAGTCGCCTGGCAGGCTTTTAATCGCCACCGACAGTCAACAACAAGGGCCACGACGATGGGACAGTGTATGGCTATTAGTCGTGCACCTTTGCTTTTTTTCAAACTGTGACTTTTTTTTTGCAAAAAAAAGTTTCGAACCAAAAAAAAAAACCTAAAACTTTTTCTAACTCGCCTGTTTTGTCAAGAATGAATTTTTGGCAGAGTAGGTTGCTTGGGGTCCATACAGGCCTTATGATCGTACAAATTTCTATATGGAAAACTCAAACCCCTAAAAAAAAAAAAATTTTAGCAATTGCTCCATATTTGATGAAACAAGCGATCCTTAGGTTTTTTGTTGTTTTGGAATCAACGATGATGCCCATTTCGCTTCAAGATGAGACAATTTTTTCCTCAAGGATGGATCTCTCAGAATTTGGACAGATTTGGTGCTCTGATACCAAGTTGGAGTTGATAGTCAACCCCACAACTCCTAGAAAACACCTGCAACCAAAACTCCTATCACAAACGAGAGATCAAAGCAACTGATTTGCTATGCAACCGAGAGAGAAAAAGTTGATCCACACAAGCATCTAATATGCATTTGCAGTGAGAAATGAATGTGAATTATGATTACAATGAATGATCAATCCCTATAAAAGGAAAAAGCAAACCCTAGATGAGGATTTGATTAGATTGTGACAAGTGTTTTAATCTCATGCAATGAGACAACTTGACGTATATTTAACCCAATCTAATAATAAAAAAGCACTCCTAAGTTTAGCTTAAGTGAATAAAGTAATAAAGGACTTGATAATTAATTAATTATCAAGTGATGTCCTTAATTTCCCTAATTTCTCCAACATGAGTGACTCATATGGTCAGCTTTGATTAGCTTAAGTGATGGCTTAAAAGGAATATGAAAGGACACTTAGCATCACATATCATTTTCTATTGTTCAGAGGACCAACGTTCAAAATTTCTAAGGGATCCATCTCTGTAGAAACAAATGAGAGAGTGTCACATGGTTTTTGGTGGCAAGTATAGTGCACCCGCCATAGTTATTTTGCAGATTTTCAAGACAAGATCTACACTATGGTTTTAGCATTGTGTTCAATTTGTATTCACATGTGTGAAATGGAAAAAGGTAATGCCCTAGATTTCCTTTTCTCCATTTCACCCTCAGTTGTTGATCTTGTACCAATCAACCTAGATTGTTGATCAAAGGCCACTCTAAGAAGCTTTTCAGATGTTGAATATGTATACTCGAAAATCAGCTCACAAGATTGTTCACATTGATTGGATGATTGGATAATTTGTTGTTGCTCATGTAGCAAGAGTTGATTGAGTGGCAATGAGGTAGACTACCCTCTTCTCATGAATGATGGTGTTATGGGGTTTGTTGTCAAAAGTTTCCTTTTCATGAGAAAGCAAGAAGAAAATAGTTTGGGGAAGAGGTTCTCTCAAAGGAGGCCTAACAGTTTGTGGGATAGTGGCTAATGTCATGTGCCAAGTGTTTAATACAACGTTTTCTTCCAGGATGGCTTTGATTGTTTGGTTTTCAAGGGTTTCTAAATGTGTGGCTCCATGATCTAAGATTTCAATCAGATTTGCTATGTGGATTGCTTCCAAACAGTTTTTTTCCCATTGGATATCTTCGAGTACGGTCACTTGTTCTTGAATGATTGCAGTTGGAGTAGATAAGTTTTCCCTTAACTCTCCTAAGGTTTCTTCTACTAAATCCAGCCTCAACCCAAGACATAAGCATGAAATGCTAAATGTGGCCTATGATGTGGAGACAAAAATCTCAAAGTCCTCTTGGTGTATTCAATTTAATGTTTTGATTTGTTGCTTTGTTCTAACCGTAATGAATTCTTTCAAATTAAAATTTGATGTTTCGATGTTTGTTGTGCAATATTTAAAGCATTGATAGCTTGTAGAAATTTGGATTGATATTTAATGCTAGTGTTGCATTTTCATGTATTTTAGATGTTAATGTATTTTGAATGCAAGCTGATATAAATTAATGTTATGTGCTTTGGGCATGGTGGGGTGGGCTGGGTGGGGGTTGGGGGAGGTCGAATAGTTTATGCTAGCTAGATTAACCAATGTAAATATGTTGAAAATAAATAAACATTATTTTTTCTTTTTCTATGCCTTTTAATAATTGTAGTTAACTTAGATCTAATCTGAAAATTGACAGATTTTTATAATAAGTTTACTAAACAACGAACACATTTCCTTTTCCTTCCAAATCGATAATGTAAAACAATGTCGAAGGATTTGTTTTTGCAAGTAAGAATGAATCAATAATGTTGAAACTTTTCCTTCTCTTTCTGAAATATCAATGTAGAACGATAATTGACGCTTTCCTTTTGCAAAGAATAATAATTAGATAACTGTTGGGTTCTTTCTTCCATTATTTTCACAAACAATTTCTCAAGTATTAGCAAGCAAGGGAGAAGAGAAGCATTAAATTTTAAATCAATTTCTCTTTTTAAATCAAAATACATTCAACAAAATGTTTCTTTCGATTTGTCCTTCCAACAACTGTTCAGCATATAAAAGGAAAGAAACAAAAGCAGCAATTCAGATCTGTATTTTCCCCCTCTTTACAATCAATAATTCAACAAGCTGAGCTTGTGCATTCCAAATAATAATGATTGAAATTTTCAATTTGATTTCCTTAATGAACTTGGAAAGGATGAGAGAAAAGCTTTCAAATAATGAATATCAAAGATGCTTAGAAGCAATTGATGATTTTGCCAACCTAAAAAACGTAGTTGCAAAACTCTAAGAATACTCACACATCCAGAAGCCAAATGAGTACTCGGAGGTATTACTCGGTTCCAAGTTATTTAAAAAGCACACCACAATTTTTTTCTAGAAAACTTGCCTTACAAAAAGCCACCATTACTCACAACTCATGAAAAACTTGGCCACTAACAAAAAGTTCATAAAGTTCATTACATGATGTATTTTTTGTTTTTTTCCTGATCTCTATGCATTTTTTGTTTTGTAAAGTTCATTACATGACGAATTTCTAAGCTGTGTAGAGGGTGTTTAAGGCTTGTGTAAGGTCACTCATTTGGATTTTGCCACAAAATCGCAGGTCTACAGTTTATTTCTACTAGCAGCTGCATATTATGGGATTAGCATCTACTGCTCTGTTTACACTTTTCCATTTTGTGGCTGCATATTTTCTTAATTTTTCAAGTTCCAAGCTTCCTTAAATCTTTTAACTGTCACTTTCAAGGTCACCGAATTAGGTATGTGTTATACTTCTAGCAACATTTTCATGAGAGCCTTCATGAAGCCCTTCTTTACCTCCTCGTCATCAATGGGAACAATTTCACAACTCTTTGTAGTCATTGCATATGTGGCCATGCTTAAGGATGACCAGCTTCTCCCACCTCCATAAAATGATGGGCTGAAAACACTTGCGATAGAATTGCAAGATTGGTCTCTCTAACAAATCACAACCTTCATTTGGCCAAACATGCTATCTATACACTTAAACCCCTTCATGGTTGGGAATGTCAACATCCCCATATCTGACAATAGTAAAAGCAAGGGTTACAAAAAAACACAATATATCTCACATTTAACAAAAATTCATCACTGAAAACATATCCTTCACCCTCTTCCCCTAATGTATTCTATTAATAGCTGCAAATGATACATTTCTAATATCAATTCCCTCCTCAATTTGGCATTGTGTTCACATCAGTGTTACTGCAAACTGGTGCAAAGCAGTTCACTTGTTATTTGTTAAATGGTCCTTTGGCATATTTGGCCAACATCTTTGAAGGACAATGAAAAAGCAAAGCACTCTCAATAGAACTTTCAAGTCAGGTAACTTAATTTCCTTCACCTCTTTCCCTTTTCCCACCTCCAATGCCATTTCATACTCATCCTTATGGTATTTTAAGCAACCCATCTTGGCCCTGAAAACATTAACAGCAAAATAAACAAAAAACAGCAATTCTTGATGCTTTTTAGCACATTGTTGGTGCAAAACAAAACAGTGATATTTTCAGGTGTTTTAGCAAACAGCAAGTGCAAGAAGGACCACAGGTTTTAGACACAGAAACCTTTAAGCCCACATGGCTCAAACATATAAATAATGAAAACAGCACATTTATTGCCCATTGCAAGTGCAAACAACAAACAGCAATATTTGTAAGTTCATTTCAAGGTTTGAAGTGAACGGAAAAAAACAGCAATTGCCAATAAGCATTCCCAGATCACAATACAATAAAAAATGTTTAACAAACAAAAAAAAACCTAAATCCATGCCAAATGCTATGAGCTGTCTAATTCATTCACATTGTGATTGAACAATGGATAGTTCAATCACAATGTGTTACTCTTTAAGTTTAGTAGACAAACAAAAGAAGTCAAAAAAAATGTTTCCGTACAAAGCAAACAAGTGCAAGGAGTGAAGAGTGGACCCACCTAGAAAAATGATGAGGATTGACTTGCAAAACATCTTCCTTCTTCTCTCTTCCTTTAGCCATTTCTTTGTTTAAAATGGAAAACAAAGTGGGCTTGGGGTTTAGGGACTGCATGAAGGTGAGCACACTTTGGTATTAATTTAGTTATTTATAACTTTTGAAGGTTTCCTTCTTTTTCATTAACTGTATTGACAACCACAGAACATGTCCTGACATCTCTGGAGATGGCAGAATGTTCTTGGGGAATTCTGGAAATGGGGGATATCCCCACATGATGGTGGCATTCCCCTGTTTTCTGTCAAAAGGAATGCCAAAGAGAAATTTTGCCCCCATCCCTATCCATGTGTGGACATCTGACACAACCCCTGAGCCTAGGGGAAGTGTCCCTGTGGAATAGTGCTTTAATTCCTATAAAATTTTGGAATGTTTCCTAAGTAATAGAAAGTACTTAACATACATAACCTCTAATGCATTTCATAGAACATATTGTCAAAGCCTGTTTTCGTGCAAAGAGCTCAGTCAAGACCTGAGACACATGAGCTTATTTTGGAGTGTACCATGACCCATGCAAAGGAGCATAATATTGTACTTGGCGCCATAAAATAATGGATGAAAGAAGTCAAATAAGAAAAGCAAGCCACGAATCAAATTGATGGAATATTTATGGGTAGGCTCAGCTAGATGAATTTTGCAGAAAAAAAATTATTCGCATGGCAGGATAACCTAAATTTAACAGTAATTTCTAATATTACCAAGAACCTAAACAAGGTAGCTCATAATGCTTCAAAGAACAACTATCATTTTTAGCACATATTTTATAAAAGGAACACAAATATGTGAGCTAAGAAATGCAGCTTGCTAGACTCACTACGACGATGTCGTGCATCACGAGCTCTGAGATAACGTTGTTCAGCTGAAACTGAATCTAATGCTTCCCTTAACTCTGCAATTCTGACATTAATGGGATCAAGGTGTTCTGCACAGAAAAGGAAAATGAAATCCAAGATTATATACATTCAATTGAGTTTTAATTAACTATAGTGAAAAATACAAACACAATATTACCTTACAACAACTAATCAAGGACTTAGATAAAACAAAGACCATTTTACTTACCCTCCTTAGCAAGGTCATGTTCCCTGGGAATGTGACCAACGTGTATGTAAAAAGAAATTGTCTCTGGAGCTGAATAGCTGTTATGAAAGCAAAATTTGTACATGCCACTTCGCGGTGCCTTAAATTGGAACTTGTCTCCAGAGGTTCCTTTCAAATTATACACAACATTTCCTGCAGGAGCTGTTACCTGTAAACCAGTGAGCACGTTTCTAATATCTTCTTGACAAAGCAATTTCAAGTTGCACAAAATGGCAAAATACAGTGACCAGGTGATTGTCAAATTGCCTCTGAAAATTCAAAACCAAGAAAAGTCCAAAAACAAAAAGCTGAGGAGCAACAAGAAGAAAATGGTTAAAAAGAAGAGATCTCCAGATTGCTTGCATAACAGGAAAGAGAGGACAATTTCCATTCCACCTCATACATATAAACACACAATACTCATTATAAAACCAAGTCCTTGTGTCATCAAAAAATCTACATTGGAACCATTTACAGGAATATTACAGATATAATTGCATCATCAAGGAATTTAGTCCTGAACCATTTCCTAGAATATCACAGATTTCAAAAATGATTAATAAATTTTAAGGAAAAAGTAGGCACCAAATATGCTTCAAGTTAAACTATTTAAACTTAGAGAAGTGTTGCCTACTAGTATAGATATCTTAAATGCATCTATCTAAAAAATGCCAAGAGATATTAATTTGGAGCTATTTTATTTAGTTAAAAGCTATTTTATTTTATTTTGGAACTATTTTATATAATACATACATGGGTACATAAATTTTATTGTAACTTTAAACTTTCAATTTTAGTTTTGAAAGAGTCACTATTTATTATTTTGGTGATTCTAATTTTAAAAAATTATTTATTTGCATTTAATTTTTTATATTTATATTTTAAAACAATTATTATTATTTAAAAGAATTCATTTAAAATAAAATAATTATTTCAAAAGTGATTAATTTTCATCCATTATTTATTATTTTTGTAATTATAATTTTAAAATTACTTATTTGTATTTAATTTTTTATATTTATATTTTTAAAAAATTATTATTATTTAAAAGAATTCATTTAAAATAAAATAATTATTTTAAAAGTGATTAATTTTTATTAAGTTTTGCTAATAATCTTTTTGACTTTTTTTAAAATTGTCTATTAATTTTAATTAAGAAATAGTAGATTAATTTTTATTTTTATTTTTAAATATTTTTGGTTAATAATTTAACTTTTAAATAATAAAATACTATTTATACATTTATTTCAAAAATATAATTTAATTTTAATTTTTCATTATTAAAATCAACTTAAACTTGATTATAAAATCTAAAAATAAAACTCAAAAGAAATGCTGGAAAATGAAAAGCAAGGTTATTGTTTTTTGAGTACTGTTGATGAAGGCATATCTTTATTTTTTGAAAATATTATGTTTATTATTAAATTTAATATTTTGGCGTGGAAATGGCTATCAAATATAAGATAACAAATTTTTGTTAACACACTCACACCATTACACTCCACCCCTTGCTGCCATTGTAGAATGCCTCTCAGCAATAATCACAAATTGAATCTCCCAGAACAGGAAACTTCATTAAAATTTAAGATATTAGAAAGCTACATATGAGGCCCTTCAATCAACTGTTTTCACAGAAACCAGCTGATGCAAAGAACCTTCCATTTTCATGCTAGAGTGCATATGGAAGTTGAATTGGACAAAGAATTGCCTATCAATAATCCCAGTTATGTTGAAACAATAAGGAAACTACAACTGTTCAATTATTATCCTGCACGTGTCTGCTTTGTGTGTAGAATTGAAATAACCAAATTAATGTTTTTTTCCTGAGCAACACTGGATAAATAAAGTGAGAAGAAAGAGCAAAGCTTACGTATTAAGGCAGCAAGATAAATTGGAGGATGTTGATGCAAACTGACAACAACAAAGGAGAGAGGGAAAACAGAAATATAGGAAAGTCCATCTGGTTAGTCTTAGTTGGGTAAAGGCTATGTTACTGGTGCCCCCACAGCCCAGATATGTGTAACTTAGCCTTCAGTGTTGATAAAGATTGCATATGCCTGAGATATAGCACTAACACATGTCAATAGACAATATAGATACATCATGGGTATGGTTGGGAGATGCACGCAGACATGTCCTACCAAAAACCATCAAGAAAAAGAAAAGTACAATGAAAGAAAAACTAGAAAAAATGTTTATTTTGTTGATTTTTTTGTCTGACTGCAAAATCTATCTTGAGGATTTTCAATGCTATGTGGTTCTTTCAGTCATTTCTATTTTATTTGTTCTATTTATGTTGTCTTTCAGATAAAGCATATACAAGGTTTAATTTGAGTTTTGCGGATATTATTGTGTAGGCAATTTCTCTTTATTGTTTCAGATCACACACATGACCCATCATCAAGATGATGGGCAAGAGAAGAGAATAGATAGTTGTGTGCAGACCAGCTGGCTAAATGAGGTGAGGGTTAGTCTGCTACGCTGTGCCTCACTGCTAACCTCGGCCTGATGATGGATCGTATGATGCGATCTGAAACAATACTCACACCATTTAATTTTAGAAATCTCAAACTCTATCTTTACGGATTGTGGAAGTTTTAAGTCTTTGATATACAAGGTTTGCTAAGAATATGTTGTATTGGCATCAAAAACCATACCGTAATCTATATCTGTTTTTATGAAAGTTAGGAACAAAGGAGTTTATGGAAAAATGCATGTCACATCAAGTAGTGTATGAGAAATCCACACCTCCTTCACTAAGGATCCTTTAGAAAATTGACCATCTAGACAAAGAAAAGAATTCATTTTTTAGAGGGTCAAATTCAATAAGAGGAGACATCTTCTCCTTGAGGGGTCAAGCCTAAAAAACTGATGAACATCCATAAAGAGATCTAATAGTGGAAGTGTGTAATATGCACCCCTAAAAAAATTTGAAAATATTACCAACCAAAATGAGATACAAAGAAAGATCCTTTCCACTTTCTGATCACCCAGTTCCCGAGATGGGCAAGGTGAGAGCATGCAATGTTCAAGATTATACAATTTGAATAAATTGGAATGCTTGCAGTTGAAAAGGAAATGCACTAGGTGGCAAGCCGGTCAATCTCACTTATTCAGTGGAGTGCTTATGCATTTGAAAAGAAGAACAATACACGCTTATTCAACAGAGCATGATTATAAAGCAACCATTTATTCAGTGAGTAAACAACAGGCACTTCTACTTCTGCAGTGGGTAAGCAAATTACATTAACCCACCTATTCAGTGGGGTAAGCAAATCCAACAACTTTCCACTTATTTAGTGGGGCAAGTACATAAATTACTGAGAATAGATAAAACCTACTGGCAGTACTACCATCCAATATTTACAAAATTACAACAATATATTAAGAGTAATATAACTCATATAATTGCTGCAACACTTCAGAATAAGCTGAGTAACATGGATAATCAATGTAATCAAGGACCCAAGCAGAATACCTCAAATAGATGATAACAAGATAGGTTGCAGGTCTGATATCAACTGTAACTCACTGCAAACAGGTCTGAACAGCAAGGAAATCATCCAGAAACACCACCAACTCGACCCCAACACACCACAAACTAACATAAGCGGATAAACCACCTCAAAACAGCCCCAAACTTCACCCAAACTCACTGGAAGAAGGATATATCAGTCTGGAAACTGATGCCAGACATGTGCAAGTCTGTTATGGCAATGGTACAACAGATACAGCATCACTAGATGCATCACAACTCCACCAAAATGCAGAATCTCAGTGCCAAACTGATTGGAAATGACTAGGAAGGACTTGGTGCCCCCAAACTAGCAATAACTCTGCCCAAAAAACAAGCGTTTCACCCTAGCAATCCTCACGCCTCCCCTAGAGCCATTGTACGGCCTATACTATGTTGTACGGCAAGCTCCTTCAAAGATTTCTTGCATCCAGCACTATGTTCAGCCTGCAATAATGGGGTAGAGGCGTCCACAAACAACAAGAATAAAGACCATAAACTATAGAGATTTTACCAGCAATATGGTATGGCCAGTATGAGGTGTACGACCAACAATGGAACCTCCAAAATCGCCTCAAACAAACACTTTCAAACTCTAAAAACTTGATAGAAAAAACACCAAAATCTACAGCTCAAAACACATCAAAAATCTCGCATACTTGCAACCCAAAAACTAGAACTCTTTTCTACAACTCACAGGTGATTCCTAGATGAAATCACGTGAACTAGCTAGGGAGGCTTTCATCCTTGAAACTTGTAATCTCAAGAAGGTTTTCATCCTCCAAACATTTTGGAAGAACTTAGGTTCTCTCCAACAGCAAAAGCAAATAGCATATGATGGTTAACCTTTCAAATAAGCCCTCAACCTCCTTTTATAACTTTTCTAGAGAGAGAATAACAATAATAAAATATAATAATCCCTTTTTCCTCCACAAAGACCTTTTTGATAAATAAATAATAATTCAATGTGCAAAAAGGCGGCCCCCATGCCTAAGCATCGAATTTGATGCACAACTTAACACATTTTAATGAATTATTACACTAAGTTACCCTTTTAATATTTTCAAAAAAATTAGACAACTTAAGTGAGCAATTATTTAATAACTTAACAATTTACACAAGTTGCGAAAAGTATCAAAATAATATAATTATGCAGTTCTGACCATACCAAAGTGATCTCGAGGTCTTGGGATGATGAACAGAAGCAACGGGGTGACTTTCTAAAAATAGCAAACTCCTCCAAGAAGTTTGCAGAGCTCCAAAAAGGCCGAAAATCAATTCTAAAAGCATCAATGGGCTCCATGCCACCAGCTAAACTCACTGCCATGATCAACAACTCTGCTAAATTGATCATGTGCTCTCCAAGAACTTTGGAGTTCTCCCTTTCTCACCAATTAGCCTACGAGAAAACACGGAAAATAGGCTAATTGTCCATAAACTGATTTTTCTTAAAATGGGGACATTGCGTAGTGGCACTAGTTGATCTATGCTTTTAAAATTTTCAAAAAGTCCAATTCCCTTGCTAATGATGAAAACTTGGGAAGAGACTAATGTATTATTTGTCCAAGAATGGAGATCAAACATATCAAGCTACATTATGATATTCTTTGAAACCACTCACTATGGTTGAATTTTGCTTCTGCTACTGAATCCAATTCCTCTTGGAGACATATCTAGTTCTTCAAAACTACTTTCCAAAAAAGTAATGGAAATGCATATAGCATTCCTTGAAAGGGCTCCACCATTCTACATGAATCCAAGGGAAACTCTATTGAATCTTTAAAACAGAAAAAAAAACAACAAGAACAAAACCAAAACCAAAAGGAACCTACTTAACCATGATTAGCCCAACCTATTTCTTACCCCGTACTAAAAGTAAGTCTGTAAATACTTGCAAAAGAAGAAAGCCAATAGTTGCAAATGATTTTTAATTTACCAACAATGGAAGAAAGAGTAAGGGAGAATGAAAGTGCTTAGATGATAGATAAAGCGACCATATAGGCATCTAATTTGGTAAACATAGTCGTTAACAGAAATATGCTAGATTAAAAGAAA
>VDFB02350316.1:162361-202849 GCA_007258455.2 Sequoia sempervirens
TTCCAGCACCACAGACAGCGAAATAGCAACGATAGAGAAATGTATGATAAAGAAGTAGAGAAAGAAGGAATGAAAATAACACTACAAAACAATAAGGAGCTATTCAACCAAATCACAAAGGCGAGGAGCAAAACGTTACCACCTCCACCAAGAGCTCACTAGCCAATGGAGGAGAAACGAGGACTTGAACAATCACCATAGCCTCAACCACGATGAAGGGAGGTTTCACAAAACCTCAAGCCCACGTTGCAATGGCTTGCTTAACTCTTGCTTTACAAAGTTGACGGAGTGTTGTTGTAATGGAGTGCTAAAGTGTTGTTGAGAGTGAAGAGGAGGTTGAGAATGCTTGAGAATGCTGAAAATATATGGAAAAAGATGAGTTGAATGAAGAATGGATGAATTTGAAGAAGAGGGAAGAATATGTCATTTTTGGGGTCGACTGGTCGAAAAGGGACATTACAAATCATTCCCAATAGGAAGTATAACACCTCTGCCAAATTCAGACGCAGGAATCCATTAGGGACGTAAGCACGCCGCGTGGACGTCTGTGCGTCGTGCGGGCATCCTCGACAAATATTCTTCTACTGACACAACAAACATATGCCAAGTGGAAGGAAGTCAGCCAGCTGATGTGGAATTTCGACTTCGGATTTGGTTTTCTAAGGTGAGGATGTACGAAAGGGGAATTTGCGCAAGGGGTGCAAATTCGCTCCTATACAGTCTCCTACTGGTTAAGGCTTGCAACATAGATTCAATCACCATCAAAGAGGATTCTATGGCTCTTATATTATGTATCAAAAAAATGGAATCATCTAATTGGTAAATCAATGACTTCTCAATGAAGCTTGGGAAATGCTTGATAGTCTTTAGATTCCTTCTTAGTCAATCATTATGATGAGGGCAACAAAGTAGCATAGTATCTCTCGAACCAAGGGATAGACAATGATAACAAACTCGTCATTTGAAAGACTATAAATTGTTGATTGGACTTAGGCAAGGTGTGAAACAATTTAATTACTACTAGTAATGATGAGATGACAAGACATGACGTAATCATAAACTCAAACAAGCAAGGACTCAAAGATGGTCTATCTCCACATTAATAGCCCAAACTAAATCAAGGCAATTTGTGCATTTGTTGACACTTGATTGGTAGTATCTTCCAATGAGATCACACAAGTCCTCATCTATTGCAAAATTCTCTATCAAGACACTCTACATTCAAGATAAATAGAGCCCTACATTCATCCCAATGGTGAGCAACAACAAATGGCATTTCTAAGCAAGAAAAAGGAGATATGAATGAGAAAGGTCTTTTCTTTTAAGGAGGCAACATCAATAATACAATCAAAGAAACTCTAGGTTGGGAAATGTTGCAAGAGTGGTGCATCACAAGGTGAACTCTATCATCTCTGTCCATCTTCAACTTCATTATCACATGCAACAAGGGGTTAACAAAGGCCCTATGTCCTCACAACATCTGCAAAAAATATAGGTTAAGAATGGAGGAAGCAATGAACAATGAAAAGCCAATGGCAATTTGAACACTCCATGTCTTTGGTTTGGAATTCAAACGGGTTACAATTATGGGCATTGTTTGAGTATTAGAGGAATACTTGCATGCACCTCACTCAAGAGGTAGCCAACATACAAGGGTTTCTCAAAGGGACGATGGACTTTGACAACCCATTTATTAATGCCCTCAAACTTTATCTCTCCCAATTAAAACTTATCATTGCAAGAACGTTTCAACATGGCCAAGGCCAAAAAAGCATTGAGTTTCTGCAATGGAAAGTTGGGCTTATGAAATGTGAGGACGAGACTTATGACAAGTTGTGTTAACACTAAAAGTATAATCCATATTTTCTTTATAGCTCATGATGATAGTATATATAAAGATGAAAGTGACTAAGAATTATCAGCCTGTTCTGGCCTTTTTGTAAATGCTCATTTTAGCTTGTTCATTTGGTCATTTTATCTTAGAGATTCATGGATGCAAAATCTGCCGCTATTCACAGGGAAAAACTCTAATTGTTAATTGTGAAATGTGAGGAGACTTATGACAAGATGCATTAACACAAAAAGTATCTAATCCATATTTTCTATATACCTCATAATGATAGTATATATAAAGATAAAAATAACTAGGAAATCTCAGCCTGTTCTGGCCATTTTGTAACCTTTTTGTAAATACTCATATTGGCTTGTTCATTCGGTCATTTTGTCTTAGAGATTCATGGATGCAAAATCCGCCACCATTCACAGGGAAAAACTCTAATTGTAATCATCGTTTTTTATATAAATATATGGAAGAGCCCTTACCCCTTACTTGATGCAGCAAAAAATATGTGTGTATAACTTACTTTTATCCCATAATTTGACCAAATATTAAAGACGGTGATGATCATATGTGATAATAAATCTAATAAAAATCTTAGATTGAGTTATTGAGCCTGCATGGAAAATCCAACTAGATGACAATCATGATTAATGAGTTGATTCAGTTATATGCTATCATATCAGTTCTTGCTGGCATTTTTAAACAAATAATGCACCTTTAGGTGGATTGAATTTCAAATATGCATCTGCAAGTCCATGGCCAAATTTGGGGATAAGAAGATGTGTGTTTAAAGGCTGTTAAGTCAACGTAAAAAATGCAAATAAGCACTTGAAGTATAGTTTCTGGAAAGGATTTGTCAAATTTAGTATGACTTCATTATTGCAATCCCCAAAACTCCACCCCTTGTTTTTGCAACTTTAACAGCTGCTACCAACCATGGTGACCAATGTCCCCTAACCATCCCAAGTATGCCCAAAGTAAAAAAATCCCAAAGTCACCCCAGTTTCTTGTTTTTAAAAGGGGGACCGTGGAGGATGTCCTGTTTCCATTCCCATCCCCCGAAACATCTGGGACAGGGCCCTAGGCCTTGGGGGCAAAACCCAAGGAAATCCGGGTTTTGGTTCAAAAACTATTGTCATTATTTTGATCTAGTTAGTCATAAGAAAACTGCATAGGAACAAAGCTAGTCAACTGCATGTACTAAAAACTAACAATTTAGAGTTTCAAAGAAATTATTCACATATAGACTTATAGTCTATAGATATAGTCACTGCAAATAATGAGACAAAACATATGAGAAGACACGTGATCTATAGATATGATCGTTGCAAGAGAGAATACATATGAGAACACTCTCAAACTGTCAATTTTTTGAAGATCTTTTACTCAATTTCTATCCAGACAAGCTTTTAAAAATTTCAGCAATTTATTGCCTGTAGAAGCTTCAAACCTTTAATAATACAATTTATTGTATTATTCTGAAGAATCTTTATTTCTGAAAGAATTATATCCAATGATTGTTCATTTGCCAACAAGCATTAAATACAATATTGAACAGAAAACCGAAAGCTAATGTGAGCTTTGCTGAATGTACGAGAAGCTAACTTCTTATTTAAATGGTTTATTCCTGCCAATCCTTTTAATAAAACAAAAAAGACTGGCCAGAGGATAAAAAGAGTAGTGGGTTCGAAAAGGTATAAAATGAATCATACAAGACTCACAAAGGCACATCTCAAGTGTAATATATTCCTTCAGAAGTTCCAAAATATTGTTTAAAATTGCTTGTGTTGTTGGCAGAGATATTGCAAAAGCACTGTATGGCCTAAATCCAACTCTCTAGAGTGGTACATCACTAAACTCTGTTATAGGCAACATTCTTGCTAAATAAACGACGAATAAAATAAACTTGCAGTCCACTAGCAAAAACTAGCGCAAAGTATTCACCCAATGTGTAGCCAATAAGACGCTTGCGTGTGCTCTCATTTGCTGCATACATAATCACTTCAGTTAAAAGCACAATATTTAAAATAAATCTTCAGTATGATCATGCATTTAATAGCACAATAATCTAATAAAATTTGTGAGAAATAATAATTGCACATGTAAAACATGCTGCAAAAACTACATGACAACAAGCCACATCAAACCCTATGAGAACTCGTGTCATACAAAGTTGAGGTTGATGACAATACAATAAAAGTCCTAAAATCAATGGTATTTGAGAATACATTTTGCATTATTTGGGCAAGATAATCAAAAGTCATAGATGGTGAAGATTTTGTTAGATGAAGATACTATAAAATTAAAATGTATGCATGCATAATAGGCTTGCTATTTCCAAAATAAATTGCAGTATTTAACATTCCAATACAATAGAAAAATAATCACCAAATGCCACTCTTATAAGAAACACAAAAAAAGCACCTTTAATTTTTGTTCTTTTTGACAAATATTATATGTATAACTATATAGTATATGCATGTAGTAACTGTGCAAGGCCATATGATCACGCATCTCTGTTAGGCCACAGCACACTTTTCAACTAGCGTTATCATTTAATCTCATCCACGAGCAGCACAATCTTTGATAACAATATTGAGTTGGAAACTCTAACCGGTCATCAATTTCAGCAGGCCATAATGGCTTCATTCTTTACCACTTTCAACAAAATTGCAGAGAGATTTTGATGCAATGTTCAAATGATGTGGCTTACCCTCTTGCTTTTCGATCTCCTCCTCTGCAACATGTTTCAAACTTCATTCTCAACTCTTCAATATTTTTAAGATTCTCCACACATTTAATCCAAGTAAGACATGACTCTTTCTTCAGCTCTCTGCACATTCTACTGTTTTCATGGCTGTTCATGTGCATGCAAGGGTGGAAATTTTTTAATTTTCATAGTTGAGTGTAGGTGCTGGCAATTTGTTTTATAATTATAGCTTTCAATTCAGTCGATGGGGGTTAATTTACCTTTATTTCATAGCTATTAGTACCTGCAAGTGTGTGCTTTCTCCCATTCATATGTTACTGTTCTCCAGTTTCTGGTTTTGTAATCACTTGAACTTTGCATATTTCTATGTCTTTAAAAAATGAAAGGTCTATTTTGTGGTTTTGTACAAAATGTCAAACCTTTTTGTATATTTCTGGTGGTAAGTGCATATGTAACAGAGCTATCATTTTTAGATTTAATACGGACTTCATCTTAAACCAGTTCAAAATATTTTGATGTTTTCTATTGTTGGAAAGTAAAGACAAGGAAAATTCAAATCTTACCTCTACCCTGGCAACCTCTCAAAATTTACTGCTTTTCCATTTTTGTTCTGAACTGTTTTATTAGATTGTCAAGTATCTACTACTTCAACCAGGAGTCATCCATTCATGGAGTAAAATTCACCAATTCCTAAAGGTGTCTCACAATCCAGTGATTGAAAAAAGCCAACAGCAACAAACCATGTCTCATAGTTTATTATCAGTTCACTAACCAGTTTATTGTCACCTTTTTCCCACATAATTGAAAGCAAAATGCATATGGCATACATTAATTGACCACATATGAACAAAAATCACCTCCTGTCTGCCAACTTAATGTTGTTCAATCTGTATAACTTGTTAATTTCAAGAAAATGCATATTGTTAGAACAAAGGTTACTGAGACACTGGGATGGAATCAGGGGAGCTAATACCCAAGCCAAAAATTTGCCTCTATATAGGTAAGAGTTCAATTAATCTTAAGACTTTTCCTGTGTAAAGGCAGCATAAAATTGCTGCCTAATTGACTACCATATCTTGGGTGAAACTTTCCTGTAATTTTCAAGTCCAACTGCTTTTGGTCATTTGTGAAACTGAATATTAATATAACATCCTTTTTTGCGCAATGAAATACCCAAATTTTGAAAAAATAGCAAGACAGGCCAAGAATACCCCAACTTTGTACAGAACCATAAATGCTTCTCTATTGTATAAAACATGTATCTGGCATGCATTAGCCAGCTTTGTATGAGCAAAATACGCCTGTCTGTTAGTTTAGTGCTTGATCTGTACAGATAACTTGCTAGTTTTAAACCAATGCAGTTTTTTAGAGAAACAGTTCTAAAACACTGAGACAGAAACAACCCAAGACAAAATAAATTGCCTCTATAGAGGTCAGAGTTGAATTAATATGTGGACATTAACATAATTTTCTTCCTTTCTTTGTGCAATACACAGAATTTGTGGAAAATCAGAAGTGCCTTTGTCTTTTGTTTTGGCCTACGAGTTTGCCTATGCACTTTTGTTCTATTCACATGTTGAATTTTAATAGGCAGTTACCCAGTACTTAAGTCACTAAGTGTTTTCTTTGTAGTGCAATGGTGACTAATAACTAGTTTTGCAGGCTGCAGTTAATTGCTCCAACCATTTCTTCATTCACTTGCTGCAGGGCAGCAATAATTCAGGTCATCGACACAATGGTCATCCAACTTGGAGGTTGTCATTGGGAGCAAGTACAGATGGAAGTTGTTGATTGAACCTTTCAAAATGAGTGGGAAGCTGCATAGCTAAGCATGGTTCATTATAGTACCATGTGTTGGAAGCCTGCTAGTTTTAGTCTTTAGACTGTGCAGTGCAAATTCACTCTCCAAAAGCCCAAGAACCATCAATCTATGATGACATCTTCAAATCCTATGCAGCCTTCTACAAGGCACTTGAGCTGATGTGTTTTGTTTTCATTAGTAAGAGGGCAAGTGCATGGATACCTGCATGTTCCTATGAATGAGGAACAAATAAAGGCTTATCAAGTTGTCTAATGACTTAATGTTGGACCCATTGTCCATTCAGCAGGTGTTCAAACAGACAAAGTTTTCATCATAGGCACTGGCTGTGTGTCCAATTTCTATTTGCATGGGAAAAATGGCAAATGGTAGTGGCTTGTATCTTTGGGTTTGCCCATTTTACCCCTAGCCATTGGATTTATTTTCCTTTCAGGGAACCAGGTGTGGGTTCAAAAGATGAGTGAAGAGATTTCAATGTACATCTGACCTGATGTGTCTTGACACTACTGATCAAGGATGGATGCATGGATTCCTCCCACTGACCTATACCATAAGGGACTAATGAAAAATGCTACATGGTCTTAGGTGGAAAATGGTGGGCCTGGTTTCTTTTAAGTATCGGCAGCCAAAGCAAAATGTTTGGGGGAAGTGAGGTATCTCTATATCATAGGTCGAAGGATAAAATGTGTGAGTTATTAGAGTAATTAGGACATCAATTAATAATTAATTAATTATCAAGTTATGTCCTAATTACTCCAACACCCCCCTTAAGATCAACTTAGGGAGAAGCTAAAAAACCCTGATGAAGAATGCAATGATGGATGCATGGATGGGTCCCCGGTACAAGGCTTGATGAGATACCCATGTATAAACAAATGAATCTCTCATAACCAGAGAAGAAGAGAAAACCACACGAGAAAAAATCCACTCTGAAAGAGGGAAAAACTCCTCTCCAAATGAGAGAAAATGAAATAATTGCACTAGTGAAAGAAGGATAGGAGGGCTCAATGTGACCCCCCAAGGACTGTTTCTATCTTATAAGTACTATAGATGTCCCCCCAATAGGAGAAAGAAAACAAGGATATGAATCCCCCCCATAAAGAAAGAGCTGATGTGCCAATGATGAAGGCTTGAAGACAGAACACAATCCATTGCCAGCAAACAACATTTCTCCCCTTAGTAAGAAATAGATCCATTGGTGATTGGAGAAGCCAATCCAAAAAGATGGGCGAATCAGGAATCCAAATCCAAATGATGTGTGCCTCTAAAAGTGAGAACATGAAGACAGGTCTTTGAACCATGAACATGCAAGACCTATGATATACTCAAGCTCCTCTAAAGTATCATCATCAAAGGGTATGGAATTTGCATTTGCAAGAGAGATGAGACAATCTGCAGCAGGATCCTCTAGGTATGGAGAGATATGAGGGTCCCCAAGGATCTCCCAAAATCAAATCCAAAGTATGTGGGGACAATCAATATCCGATACAACACACAGTGTCAAGATCAAAACTAGAACATCTAACCCCTACAACATGATCACTGATAATACCTCATGCTAAATGACTCCCTAGTGTGTCTGGTGTAGGTATGAGTCCATATAGATAAGGCAAAATATCAAGCCACCTGAGATGTGTCAGGATGTTGTTTCGCCAAGACTCATAGTTATCCTTTGTCAGGATGAATAGAAAAAACCATGATACTTCCTCAAATGATAAAATTAGAGACTAATAACCTCAATGCATGTAAAGAAAATCAATTGAAGTCATCTCACACAAACAGAGCCTTTCTTGGTGCAAAAATGTCCAAGTAATTGCCAAATATATGAAATCACAAAAAACTGAATAAAATGTAGCTAGGCAGATTCTAGAAAAAGTGCATGAATGGATCTAAAGAGCTCTGAAATACCTTTCCAACGCCATTGGAATCGCGAAAATCAAAGATACAGGCAAAAAATTATGAATTCAGAAGAGGAAAATGAAGATCTGACTTTTGCTGAGAATAAAATAAACCAATAGCAAAATCTGATGAGACCTACACCACTAAAAAGAGCTCAGAACCAGCTTTTTGACAATATATCGTCTACCTGATTTTGACACAATATGCCCAAGTTATGCCAAAAAGAAAAAAGCAGCCCCTTTAGGACAAATGATGCTACGAGGGGGACAAAGAGGACAGGTTGTACGGTGACATTAACATGACGTCAACACAAAATATTCAGGAAATATTCCCCTCTGTCATTGGAAATAAATTTGGCCCTCGAAAATTTTGGCGCCATCAATATATGCTCGTTGGTGATCAAAATATTCCTTCACAAGTCTATGTGATCAAATTTTGATTATTTGAAATATTCTAGAGCAAGGAATATTCCTTGCGATGCAGTTCGCCATCAGGGGATGTTTTATCTCAGTCAGTCGATGGTGTAATGGCCACCGATGGCTATAAAAAGTCGTCTGGCGGGCTTTTTAATTGCCGCCGACAGTCAACAACAGGGCCCACGACGATGGGATAGTGTATGGCTATCGGTCGTGCCCCTTTGACTTTTTGTCAAAATGACTTCGTTTCAAACCAAAAAACAAAAACCTAAAACTTTTTTTGACTCGTTGGTTTTGTCAAGAATGAATTTTTGGCGGAGTAGGTTGCTTGGGGTCCATACGGGCCTTACAATCGTACAAATTTCTGTATGGAAAACTCAGACCCATAAAAAAAAAAATTCTACAATTGCTCCAAATTTGATGAAACAAGCGATCCTTGGGTTTTTTGCCGTTCTGGAATCAACAATGATGCCCGTTTCACTTCAAGATGAGCCAATTTTTTCCTCAAGGATGGATCTCTCAGAATTTGGACAGATTTGGTGCTCTGATACCAAGCTGGAGTTGATAGTCAACCCCATAGCTCCCAGAAATCACCTACAACCAAAACTCCTATCACAAACGAGAGATCAAAGCAACTGATTTGCTATGCAACCAAGAGAGAAAAAGTTGATCCACAAAAGCATCTAATATGCATTTGTAGTGAATAATGAATGTGAATTATGATTACAATGAATAATCAATCTTTATAAAAAGAAAAAGCAAACCCTAGATGAGGATTTGATTAGATTGTGACAAGTGTTTTAATCTCATGCAATGAGACAACTTGACATATATTTAGCCCAATCTAATAATAAAAAAGCACTCCTAAGTTTAGATTAAGTGAATAAAGTAATAAAGGACTTGATAATTAATTAATGATTAAATCATTAATTAATTATCAAGTAATGTCCTAATTTCTCCAACATGAGTGACTCGTATGGTCAGATTTGATTAGCTTAAGTGATGGCTTCAAAGGAATATGAAAGGACACTTAGCATCACATACCATTTTCTATTGTTCAGAGGACCAATGTTCAAAATTTCTAAGGGATCCATCTCTGTGGAAACAAATGAGAGAGTGTCACATGGTTTTCGGTAGCAAGTACAGTGGACCGCCATAGTTATTTTGCAGATTTTCAAGACAAGATCTACACTATGGTTTTAGCATTGTGTTCAATTTTTATTCACGTGTGAAATGGCAAAAGGTAATGCCCTAGGTTTCCTTTTCTCCATTTCACCCTCAGTTGTTGATCTTGTACCAATCAACCTAGACTGTCGATCAAAGGCCACTCTAAGAAGCTTTTCAGATGTTGAATATGTATACTCGAAAATCAGCTCACAAGATTGTTCACATTGATTGGATGATTGGATAATTTATTGTTGCTCATGTGGCAAGAGTTGATTGAGTGGCAGTGGCGTGGACTACCCTCTTCTCATGAATGATGGTGTTATGGGGTTCGTTGTCAAAAGTTTCCTTTTCATGAGAAAGCAAGAAGAAAATAATTTGGGGAAGAGGTTCTCTCAAAGGAGGCCTAATAGTTTGTGGGATAGTGGCTAATGTTGTTAGTTTTATGATCAGATTAATGACACAGAAATTTAATTCAAAATCAGACACAATAACACAGCAGATAACCTGGGAAAACCCTCCTCTTGAGGGAGAAAAACCCAGCAACAAATATATATCTCTTATATATATGTAATGGCAACAAGTCTCTTTACAATGAGGCCAATCTCAAGGCCAATAATCAGCACCTTCACAAGATGCAATGATAGATAAATAATCTGCACTTCCTTGCAACTCAAATCTGCTCTTGAAGAGTTCACAATCTGCTCTTGATGACTTCACAATCTGCACTTGATGAATTCACAATCTGCTCTTGGTAATTCGCACTTGAGAGAAGAGAAGAGACTTCGAACTTGCTTGTTCTTGAATGAGGAGGAATGAGCTTCTATATATACATTGTGCAAGAGAGGTCGCACCTCTTCAAGGAGAAGGTCGGCCACCAAAATATAATTACAAATAAAAGCTAGGTCGGCCACCAAGGAAATTACAAATAATATTGATTACAAGGAAGGTCGGCCATCTTCAATAATTAATCATCATTTATTATTAATGACGTGTCTCTTGAATTTATCCAATCGCTATATATATAAATTAAATAGCCTTAGCTATTATTTAATTTATTATCTTGTCATCAAGAAGATTGTTGGAAGAAGACCACGACGCTGCCATAAACATCAACAAATGTCATGTGCCAAGTGTTTAATACAACGTTTTCTTCCAGGATGGCTTTGATTGTTTGGTTTTCAAGGGTTTCTAAATGTGTGGCTCCATGATCTAAGATTTCAATCAGATTTGCTATGTGGATTGCTTCCAAAATGTTTTTTCCCATTGGATATCTTCGAGTACGGTCACTTGTTCTTGAATGATTGCAGTTGGAGTAGATAAGTTTTCCCTTAACTCTCCTAAGGTTTCTTCTACTAAATCCAGCATCAACCCAAGACATAAGCATGAAATGCTAAATGTAGCCTATGAAGTGCAGACAAAAATCTCAAAGTCCTCTTGGTGTATTCAATTTAATGTTTTGATTTGTTGCTTTGTTCTAACGTAATGAATTCTTTCAAATTAAAATTTGATGTTTCGATGTTTGTTGTGCAATATTTAAAGCATTGATAGCTTGTAGAAATTTGGATTGATATTTAATGCTAGTGTTGCATTTTCATGTATTTTAGATGTTAATGTATTTTGAATGCAAGCTGATATAAATTAATGTTATGTGCTTTGGGCATGGTGGGGTGGGCTGGGTGGGGGTTGGGGGAGGTCGAATAGTTTATGCTAGCTAGATTAACCAATGTAAATATGTTGAAAATAAATAAACATTATTTTTTCTTTTTCTATGCCTTTTAATAATTGTAGTTAACTTAGATCTAATCTGAAAATTGACAGATTTTTATAATAAGTTTACTAAACAACGAACACATTTCCTTTTCCTTCCAAATCGATAATGTAAAACAATGTCGAAGGATTTGTTTTTGCAAGTAAGAATGAATCAATAATGTTGAAACTTTTCCTTCTCTTTCTGAAATATCAATGTAGAACGATAATTGACGCTTTCCTTTTGCAAAGAATAATAATTAGATAACTGTTGGGTTCTTTCTTCCATTATTTTCACAAACAATTTCTCAAGTATTAGCAAGCAAGGGAGAAGAGAAGCATTAAATTTTAAATCAATTTCTCTTTTTAAATCAAAATACATTCAACAAAATGTTTCTTTCGATTTGTCCTTCCAACAACTGTTCAGCATATAAAAGGAAAGAAACAAAAGCAGCAATTCAGATCTGTATTTTCCCCCTCTTTACAATCAATAATTCAACAAGCTGAGCTTGTGCATTCCAAATAATAATGATTGAAATTTTCAATTTGATTTCCTTAATGAACTTGGAAAGGATGAGAGAAAAGCTTTCAAATAATGAATATCAAAGATGCTTAGAAGCAATTGATGATTTTGCCAACCTAAAAAACGTAGTTGCAAAACTCTAAGAATACTCACACATCCAGAAGCCAAATGAGTACTCGGAGGTATTACTCGGTTCCAAGTTATTTAAAAAGCACACCACAATTTTTTTCTAGAAAACTTGCCTTACAAAAAGCCACCATTACTCACAACTCATGAAAAACTTGGCCACTAACAAAAAGTTCATAAAGTTCATTACATGATGTATTTTTTGTTTTTTTCCTGATCTCTATGCATTTTTTGTTTTGTAAAGTTCATTACATGACGAATTTCTAAGCTGTGTAGAGGGTGTTTAAGGCTTGTGTAAGGTCACTCATTTGGATTTTGCCACAAAATCGCAGGTCTACAGTTTATTTCTACTAGCAGCTGCATATTATGGGATTAGCATCTACTGCTCTGTTTACACTTTTCCATTTTGTGGCTGCATATTTTCTTAATTTTTCAAGTTCCAAGCTTCCTTAAATCTTTTAACTGTCACTTTCAAGGTCACCGAATTAGGTATGTGTTATACTTCTAGCAACATTTTCATGAGAGCCTTCATGAAGCCCTTCTTTACCTCCTCGTCATCAATGGGAACAATTTCACAACTCTTTGTAGTCATTGCATATGTGGCCATGCTTAAGGATGACCAGCTTCTCCCACCTCCATAAAATGATGGGCTGAAAACACTTGCGATAGAATTGCAAGATTGGTCTCTCTAACAAATCACAACCTTCATTTGGCCAAACATGCTATCTATACACTTAAACCCCTTCATGGTTGGGAATGTCAACATCCCCATATCTGACAATAGTAAAAGCAAGGGTTACAAAAAAACACAATATATCTCACATTTAACAAAAATTCATCACTGAAAACATATCCTTCACCCTCTTCCCCTAATGTATTCTATTAATAGCTGCAAATGATACATTTCTAATATCAATTCCCTCCTCAATTTGGCATTGTGTTCACATCAGTGTTACTGCAAACTGGTGCAAAGCAGTTCACTTGTTATTTGTTAAATGGTCCTTTGGCATATTTGGCCAACATCTTTGAAGGACAATGAAAAAGCAAAGCACTCTCAATAGAACTTTCAAGTCAGGTAACTTAATTTCCTTCACCTCTTTCCCTTTTCCCACCTCCAATGCCATTTCATACTCATCCTTATGGTATTTTAAGCAACCCATCTTGGCCCTGAAAACATTAACAGCAAAATAAACAAAAAACAGCAATTCTTGATGCTTTTTAGCACATTGTTGGTGCAAAACAAAACAGTGATATTTTCAGGTGTTTTAGCAAACAGCAAGTGCAAGAAGGACCACAGGTTTTAGACACAGAAACCTTTAAGCCCACATGGCTCAAACATATAAATAATGAAAACAGCACATTTATTGCCCATTGCAAGTGCAAACAACAAACAGCAATATTTGTAAGTTCATTTCAAGGTTTGAAGTGAACGGAAAAAAACAGCAATTGCCAATAAGCATTCCCAGATCACAATACAATAAAAAATGTTTAACAAACAAAAAAAAACCTAAATCCATGCCAAATGCTATGAGCTGTCTAATTCATTCACATTGTGATTGAACAATGGATAGTTCAATCACAATGTGTTACTCTTTAAGTTTAGTAGACAAACAAAAGAAGTCAAAAAAAATGTTTCCGTACAAAGCAAACAAGTGCAAGGAGTGAAGAGTGGACCCACCTAGAAAAATGATGAGGATTGACTTGCAAAACATCTTCCTTCTTCTCTCTTCCTTTAGCCATTTCTTTGTTTAAAATGGAAAACAAAGTGGGCTTGGGGTTTAGGGACTGCATGAAGGTGAGCACACTTTGGTATTAATTTAGTTATTTATAACTTTTGAAGGTTTCCTTCTTTTTCATTAACTGTATTGACAACCACAGAACATGTCCTGACATCTCTGGAGATGGCAGAATGTTCTTGGGGAATTCTGGAAATGGGGGATATCCCCACATGATGGTGGCATTCCCCTGTTTTCTGTCAAAAGGAATGCCAAAGAGAAATTTTGCCCCCATCCCTATCCATGTGTGGACATCTGACACAACCCCTGAGCCTAGGGGAAGTGTCCCTGTGGAATAGTGCTTTAATTCCTATAAAATTTTGGAATGTTTCCTAAGTAATAGAAAGTACTTAACATACATAACCTCTAATGCATTTCATAGAACATATTGTCAAAGCCTGTTTTCGTGCAAAGAGCTCAGTCAAGACCTGAGACACATGAGCTTATTTTGGAGTGTACCATGACCCATGCAAAGGAGCATAATATTGTACTTGGCGCCATAAAATAATGGATGAAAGAAGTCAAATAAGAAAAGCAAGCCACGAATCAAATTGATGGAATATTTATGGGTAGGCTCAGCTAGATGAATTTTGCAGAAAAAAAAATATTCACATGGCAGGATAACCTAAATTTAACAGTAATTTCTAATATTACCAAGAACCTAAACAAGGTAGCTCATAATGCTTCAAAGAACAACTATCATTTTTAGCACATATTCTTATCAAAGGAACACAAATATGTGAGCTAAGAAATGCAGCTTGCTAAACTCACTACGACGATGTCGTGCATCACGAGCTCTGAGATAACGTTGTTCAGCTGAAACTGAATCTAATGCTTCCCTTAACTCTGCAATTCTGACATTAATGGGATCAAGGTGTTCTGCATAGAAAAGGAAAATGAAATCCAAAATTATATACATTCAATTGAGTTTTAATTAACTATAGTGAAAAATACAAACACAATATTACCTTACAACAACTAATCAAGGACTTAGATAAAACAAAGACCATTTTTCTTACCCTCCTTAGCAAGGTCATGTTCCCTGGGAATGTGACCAACGTGTATGTAAAAAGAAATTGTCTCTGGAGCTGAATAGCTGTTATGAAAGCAAAATTTGTACATGCCACTTCGCGGTGCCTTAAATTGGAACTTGTCTCCAGAGGTTCCTTTCAAGTTATACACAACATTTCCTGCAGGAGCTGTTACCTGTAAACCAGTGAGCACGTTTCTATTATCTTCTTGACAAAGCAATTTCAAGTTACACAAAATGGCAAAATACAGTGACCAGGTGATTTTCAAATTGCCTCTGAAAATTCAAAACCAAGAAAAATCCAAAAACAAAAAGCTGAGGAGCAACAAGAAGAAAATGGGTAAAAAAAAGAGATCTCCAGATTGCTTGCATAACAGGAAAGAGAGGACAATATCCATTCCACCTCATACATATAAACACACAATACTCATTATAAAACAGTATTCCATGGAGTTTCGGGGACGGGGACAAGGGGACGGCGGGGGACGCATTTCCGAGACAGGAGACAGAGGGCCTAAGTTTGGGGACGGCAGGGGGATGGCGGGGGGACGGCAGCGGGGGGGTGGCGCTGAAATACATATAGTACTTGAAAAATTAGTTATAAAAATATGTATAACAATATAATTATATAACTGTAGAAGCCTAAGGAATAAGTAAAGTTAACACATAAAAACAAAACTTAAAACTTAGAAGTTTAAAGTTTAAACACAATAACACATTGCAATGATATATCATTTCATTGAACTAGTGAACCACTAAACATTGAAAATCAAAATGAAAATGTAGACATTGGAAAATGCAACAAGAACTAGATGTTTCATAATTTGAGTTTCATAATCATGATTCATGAATCATAATTACAATCAAGTATCACTGTATCATCAAAGTTCAAACTTCAAACGTCAAAAACAAAGTACAAAATAGTAAATACTAATAGTAAATGGCTCCAGGCTAATGGCCTGATGCCTCTGGAAGTCTCCCAGAAGTTTCCCTAGAGTCTCCCAGAAGTTTCCCTGGAGTGTCCTTGGGTGGAGGTGACGTCTGGAAGTCTCCCAGAAGTTTCCCTGGAGTCTCCCACGCAGAAACGTCTAGGAAACGTCTCCCTCTAGGAGGAAACTTCGGGGGGACGGGAGAGAAATGTGGAGATGGCGGGGGGATGGCGGAGGGACGTTTCCTAGGCGTCTCCCCGTCTCTAAAACGGATGGTTTTTCTAGGGGGATGCATCCCCGTGGAACACTATTATAAAACCAAGTCCTTGTGTCATCAAAAAATCTGCATTGGAACCATTTACAGGAATATTACAGATATAATTGCATCATCAAGGAATTTAGTCCTAAACCATTTCCTAGAATATCACAGATTTCAAAAATGACTAATAAATTTTAGGGAAAAAGTAGGCACCAAATATGCTTCAAATTAAACTATTTAAACTTAGAGAAGTGTTGCCTACTAGTATAGATATCTTAAATGCATCTATCTAAAAATGCCAAGAGATATCAATTTGGAGCAAATTTATTTAATTAAAGGCCATTAAATTTTATTTTGGAACTATTTTATATAATACATACATGAGTACATAAATTTTATTGTAACTTTAAACTTTCAATTTTAATTTTGAAAGAACCACTATTTATTATTTTGGTAATTATAATTTTAAAAAATTATTATTTGCATTAAATTTTTTATATTATATTTTAAAACAATTATTATTATTTAAAAGAATTCATTTAAAATAAAATAATTATTTCAAAAGTGATTAATTTTCATCCATTATTTATTATTTTTGCAATTATAATTTTAAAATTACTTATTTGCATTTAATTTTTTATATTTATATTTTTAAAAAATTATTATTATTTAAAAGAATTCAATTAAAATAAAATAATTATTTTAAAAGTGATTAATTTTTATTAAGTTTTGCTAATAATCTTTTTGACTTTTTTTAAAATTGTCTATTAATTTTAATTAAGAAATAGTAGATTAATTTTTATTTTTATTTTTAAATATTTTTGGTTAATAATTTAACTTTTAAATAATAAAATACTATTTATACATTTATTTCAAAAATATAATTTAATTTTAATTTTTCATTATTAAAATCAACTTAAACTTGATTATAAAATCTAAAAATAAAACTCAAAAGAAATGCTGGAAAATGAAAAGCAAGGTTATTGTTTTTTGAGTACTGTTGATGAAGGCATATCTTTATTTTTTGAAAATATTATGTTTATTATTAAATTTAATATTTTGGCGTGGAAATGGCTATCAAATATAAGATAACAAATTTTTGTTAACACACTCACACCATTACACTCCACCCCTTGCTGCCATTGTAGAATGCCTCTCAGCAATAATCACAAATTGAATCTCCCAGAACAGGAAACTTCATTAAAATTTAAGATATTAGAAAGCTACATATGAGGCCCTTCAATCAACTGTTTTCACAGAAACCAGCTGATGCAAAGAACCTTCCATTTTCATGCTAGAGTGCATATGGAAGTTGAATTGGACAAAGAATTGCCTATCAATAATCCCAGTTATGTTGAAACAATAAGGAAACTACAACTGTTCAATTATTATCCTGCACGTGTCTGCTTTGTGTGTAGAATTGAAATAACCAAATTAATGTTTTTTTCCTGAGCAACACTGGATAAATAAAGTGAGAAGAAAGAGCAAAGCTTACGTATTAAGGCAGCAAGATAAATTGGAGGATGTTGATGCAAACTGACAACAACAAAGGAGAGAGGGAAAACAGAAATATAGGAAAGTCCATCTGGTTAGTCTTAGTTGGGTAAAGGCTATGTTACTGGTGCCCCCACAGCCCAGATATGTGTAACTTAGCCTTCAGTGTTGATAAAGATTGCATATGCCTGAGATATAGCACTAACACATGTCAATAGACAATATAGATACATCATGGGTATGGTTGGGAGATGCACGCAGACATGTCCTACCAAAAACCATCAAGAAAAAGAAAAGTACAATGAAAGAAAAACAAGAAAAAATGTTTATTTTGTTGATTTTTTTGTCTGACTGCAAAATCTATCTTGAGGATTTTCAATGCTATGTGGTTCTTTCAGTCATTTCTATTTTATTTGTTCTATTTATGTTGTCTTTCAGATAAAGCATATACAAGGTTTAATTTGCAGATTTTGATTAAATTGTGTGAGCAATTTCTCTTTATTGACGTTTCAGATCACACAACATGACCCATCATCAAGATGATGGGCAAGAGAAGAGAATAGATAGTTGTGTAGCAGACCAGCTGGCTAAATAGATGAGGGGAGTTGGTCTGCTACACAACTATCTATTCTTTTCCTTTGCCTATCATCCTGATGATGGATCATGTAGTGTGATCTGAAACATTAATGAAGAAAAATTACTCACACAATTTAATTTAGAAATCTGCAAACTCTATCTTTACGGATTGTGGAAGTTTTAAGTCTTTGATATACAAGGTTTGCTAAGAATATGTTGTATTGGCATCAAAAACCATACCATAATCTATATCTGTTTTTATGCAAGTTAGGAATAAATGAGTTTATGGAAAAATGCATGTCACATCAAGTAGTGTATGAGAAATCCACACCTCCTTCACTACCTACCAAAGGATCCTTTAGAAAATTGACCATCTAGACAAAGAAAAGAATTCATTTTTTAGAGGGTCAAATTCAATAAGAGGAGACATCTTCTCCTTGAGGGGTCAAGCCTAAAAAACTGATGAACGTCCATAAAGAGATCTTCTAACAGTGGAAATGTGTAATATGCACCCCTAAAAAAATTTGAAAATATTACCAACCAAAATGAGATACAAAGAAAGATCCTTTCCACTTTCTGATCACCCAGTTCCCAAGATGGGCAAGGTGAGAGCATGCAGTGTTCAAGATTATACAATTAATTGGAATGCTTGCAGTTGAAAAGGAAATGCACTAGGTGGCAAGCCGGTCAATCTCACCTATTCAGTGGAGTGCTTATGCAGTTGAAAAGAAGAACAATACATGCTTATTCAACAGAGCATGATTATAAAGCAACCATTTATTCAGTGAGTAAACAACAGGCACTTCCACTTCTGCAGTGGGTAAGCAAATTACATTAACCCACCTATTCAGTGGGGTAAGCAAATCCAACAACTTTCCACTTATTTAGTGGGGCAAGTACATAAATTACTGAGAAAAGATCAAACCTACTGGCAGTACTACCATCCAATGTTTACAAAATTACAACAATATATTAAGAGTAATATAACTCATATAATTGCTGCAACACTTCAGAATAAGCTGAGTAACATGGATAATCAATGTAATCAAGGACCCAACAAGCAGAATACCTCAAATAGATGATAACAAGATAGGTTGCAGGTCTGATATCAACTGTAACTCACTGCAAACAGGTCTGAACAGCAAGGAAATCATCCAGAAACAGCACCAACTTGACCCCAACACGCCACAAACTAACATAAGCTGATAAACCACTTCAAAACAGCCCCAAACTTCATCCAAGATTCCAAACTCACTGGAAGAAGGATATATCAGTCTGGAAACTGATGTCAGACATTTGCAAGTCTGTTATGGCAATGGTACAACAGGTACAGCACCACTAAATGCATCACAACTCCACCAAGATGCAGAATCTCAGTGCCAAACTGATTGGAAACGACTAGGAAGGACTTGGTGCCCCCAAACCAGCAATAACTCTGCCCAAAAAACAAGCGTTTCACCCTAGCAATCCTCACGCCTCCCCTACAGCCATTGTACAGCCTATACTATGTTGTACGGCAAGCTCCTTCAAAGATTTCTTGCATTCAGCACTATGTTCAGCCTGCAATAATGGGGTAGAGGCGTCCACAAACAACAAGAATAAAGACCATAAACTATAGAGATTTTACCAGCAATATGGTATGGCCAGTATGAGGTGTACGACCAACAATGGAACCTCCAAAATCGCCTCAAACAAACACTTTCAAAACTCTAAAAACTTGATAGAAAAAACACCAAAATCTACAACTCAAAACACATCAAAATCTCCATACTTGCAACCCAAAAACTAGAACTCTTCTCTACAACTCACAGGTGATTCCTAGATGAAATCACGCGAACTAGCTAGAGGGGTTTTCATCCTCCAAACATTTTGGAAGAACTCAGGTTCTCTCCAACAGCAAAAGCAAATAGCATATCATGGTTAACCTTTCAAAGAAGCCCTCAACCTCCTTTTATAATTTTTCTAGAGAGAAAATAAGTTAAATAACAATAATAAAATATAATAATCCCTTTTTCCTCCACAAAGACCTTTTTGATAAATAAATAATAATTCAATGTGCAAAAAGGCCCCCATGCCTAAGCATCCAATTTGATGCACAACTTAACACCTTTTAATGAATTATTACACTAAGTTACCCTTTTAATATTTTCAACATTAGACAACTTAAGTGAGCAATTATTTAATAACTTAATAATTTACACAAGTTGTGAAAAGTATCAAAAAAATTATATAATTATGCAGTTCTGACCATACCAAAGTGATCTCGAGATCTTGGGATGATGAACAGAAGCAACTAGGTGACTTTCTAAAAATAGCAAACTCCTCCAAGAAGTTTGGACAGCTCCAAAAAGGCCGAAAATCAATTCTAAAAGCATCAATGGGCTCCATGCCACCAGCTAAACTCACTGCCATGATCAACAACTCTGCTAAATTGATCATGTGCTCTCCAAGAACTTTGGAGTTCTCCCTTTCTCACCAATTAGCCTACGAGAAAACACGGAAAATAGGCTAATTGTCCACAAACTGATTTTTCTTAAAATGGGGACATTGCATAGTGGCACTAGTTGATCTATGCTTTTAAAATTTTCAAAAAGTCCAATTCCCTTGCTAATGATGAAAACTTGGGAAGAAACTAATGTATTATTTGTCCAAGAATGGAGATCAAACATATCAAGCTACACTATGATATTCTTTGAAACCACTCACTATGGTTGAATTTTGCTTTTGATACTGAATCCAATTCCTCTTGGAGACATACCTAGTTCTTCAAAACTACTTTCCAAAAAAGTAATGGAAATGCATATAGCATTTCTTGAAAGGGCTCCACCATTCTACATGAATCCAAGGAAACTCTATTGAATCTTTAAAACAGAAAAAGAAACAACAAGAACAAAACCAAAACCAAAAGGAACCTACTTAACCATGATTAGCCCAACCTATTTCTTACCCTGTACTAAAAGTTAAGTCTGTAAATACTTGCAAAAGAAGAAAGCCAATAGTTGCAAATGATTTTTAATTTACCAACAATGGAAGAAAGAGTAAGGGAGAATGACAGTGCTTAGATGATAGATAAAGCGACCATATAGGCATCTAATTTGGTAAATATAGTCGTTAATAGAAATATGCTAGAATAAAAGAAATTTCAAGCCATTCCTAATATTGTAGCTTTGACCGTGTCTAATAACTTTATTGGTTCTTGATGTTTTGGGCTTGGTCTCGCTAGACTTTGGTTTGACCAAGGCAAACCCCTATTTACTAACCCTCAACCATTTTTCCCTCTTGCATGTGTGTTATCTTTGACGTTGATATGTTGTTCAAATATGGTTTGGTTGTTGTTGAAGGTATTATTACAACAAGGAGTGGAGACTTCAAACTTGTTATCCACAAAATGTGGGAGGATGAAGGACCAAATCAGGAAGTGTACATGTTTGATAATCCATCTTTTGAGTTGAGTGATAATTCAGTTCATTTAAATCTCTTCTTTGGATGGGATTTGAAGACATTGATTGTTCCATGTACACTGGTTGAAGCTTTCATGGATAGGTTTCAAGGGTTCACTAGAGAAGACACCAATTTCTTGAGTATGCACTTGGTTCTGATTGGTACTCAGGGACATGTTGGGTATTCTTTCCAATGTGTTGGAGTTTATTCTCAGTTGGGAATTCATGTTTGGAATTCTCAACATGTCTTGATGGAGATTATCACAAGTAGAAAGAAGGATCTAATTTTCAGTTTCTTTGGTGTTGTCCCCATCCTTACCAGCCATTCAGTGGTTCCTTTTGCTCATCAACTGGTGGATTGGAGAGATATTTTGAGCAAAGGGTGGTTTTATGTGGGGTTGGAGTCTCTTGAGAGGATGTTTCCAGCCTTGGACATGAGCAGATGCATTATTTTGGATGTTGATTTTCAGTTTTGCAGCAGTTGTTCATCTTCTTGGATGCTAATTTTCCTTAAATCAGATCTCAAGTTGACCTTTTCAGACTTGTTTGGCAGCTGGTGTATTCATTTTCAGACTTTCCAATCTCTTATCAGCAATAGTTTTTGGCCTCAAATGGGAGAAATGATGATTTGGAGTGATCTGAATCAATATTGGATAGTGTTCAAGTTTTTTTTCAGTGGCTATCTTTGTACATTCTCTGGTACATATGTTTGGGGCAGCAGACCTTTGCTTGATTGGGTTCATCATTTTGAGACTCTTGGAGAGATAGGTAGAAGTTGTCAAGAGTCTTCTTGGATATATCAATATTATTCAAAGAAAGTGTTGTACATGCTTGAGAAGTTTTGAGGATGAGGCTGTTGAGTTTTTGCAAAGAGTTGCCTTCTTCTTTGCAAGAAGTTTTGAAGGAGTCACATGGGTTGTCGTGACTCTGATTAATGCTTTGATGAGTTATGCTAATGAGAATGTTTTTGAGTTGATTAGACTAATATTATTTGTGCCCTGGAATGTGCTAGTCATTGGCATTGCAGATATTGACTCCTCAGAGTTTTTTGGGCGTGAGATGATACATGATTTTGATTTCAGTCCTTCCAATTTTTTCAGTTTGAGTTTCATGAATGGTGAGCTTTTGGGGTTACAATGGAGGTTAGAGCAGAATTGGCACAAGGGCTTTATTTGTGTGATCAAAGTGGTGCAGCATCAGCATGGTGGGTCTTTCCAGAGATGGACATGGGACCCTAGGAGCCTACTTAGTTCGATATGGATCAGTCCTAATGATTGGAATGTAGTGACATTGCTTGAGGACAAGCAATTTTGGGAAAGGTGGATTGTAATGTCCCCAATCTAGCCCTACACTCTTCAGTGAGAATTAGCCTATTTCTAGAAACTTGTAAGCTAATCAGAAGTGCAAATTGGGGTTTCCTATTTTTATAGGAGGTTTTAGTTGAGCTTTTGAAGGCTTGCATGCAGGAGTTTGGTAGTGAGCTTTTTGGAGCTTTCTAGGTTTTTGGAGAGCTTTAGGATGAGGTAACATGCATTTCATGAAAATGGAAATAATAATCATACTCATAATTAATGTAAATTTTTACGATGGGTGTGAGCGACGACGCTAGGAGGTTCGTGGTAGCGTCATGGGCGAAGGATGCAAAGGAATGGCCAATGCTAAAGAACTAGCTCGAGCAAGAGGTGCAGAAGTAGGGTTTTGGCAAGTGTTACCAGAACCTTGATTACGGAAGGAGACCCGATAGAGGACAAAGGCGAGTTGCAGGGAGAGGCCAGGTTAATGGGAAGGGTTGGAAGCAACACTCTAGGAGGCGAGGGTTACCATGGTTGGAGGGCTAGCACCAAGAGAGATGGCGACAATATGGTGGACAGGAAACCAGAAAGCGAAAGAATCCACAGGAACGGTATGGGTGTTTAGGGCAAAAAAAAAGAGACAGGTCAACGCAGAGAGGGAAGGGTTCCTAGCGCAAATGAGGGGCAAGGATATCAAGATCGGATTGAAATTAGGGCAAACAAGGTCCCTCAAAAATGGGTCGAGAAGCGGCCAAGTATCGATGCGCGTGATATGATGAGGAAGGAACCGATAAGGGAAAATGGAAATGGTGAGACAGAAAGCCATTTCCGCCCTTCAGTGGATATCCCGTTGGAGATAACGGAGGAACAAAGCTTCTGCATGGAGGATTGTGCGATCATTGCGAAGTGGTGGGGAGATAGTTGTATAAAGTCACGAATGAGATCTTGGTGGGAAGATCAATGGCAGAAAAGGGTCAATCTCAAATTCCTCCCAATAGTTACTTTCTGATTTTATGTGATACAGTTGAGTTGAGAGAAGAAATCATGAGGGCGAAGCATTTAACAATGGAGGGGTTTTGCTTCTACTTCATAAAATGGGTAAGACATTTCGAACCAATGCATTACACGCCAGAAAGGATGAATGTCTGGATAGATCTGATAAACCTACCGTCGGAATTCTGGTCCAAACAAGCCCTCGATATTATTGGTGGTGCAATAGGTGTGGTTTTGGGTGAAGATGAATTGGCAATTCAAGATGGCAATGAAGGAAAAATGAGAATACTGTTGGAGTTGGCATCGTGGAGTCACCCTTGGGAGGAGATTGAAATTAAACATGGTTGGAAGGTGTGGAATCAGAAAGTATGTTGGAACTAGTCTCAATGCCAATTGACAGTGAAGAAAATCTAGAGCAGAGATAGATGCAGGTGTAACTATAATTCAGATTTGAAAGGGAAACAGGTTGTTGACTCAGGGGAAGGAACTTCTAAAAGGGATCTTGAGAAGGATGAGGGGAAAGAAACAGATGAGGCAAGAAGGCCAGGCATTCAAGAGGAAAACAAGATCAACACCTCGAATCAGGGTAACCATGGGGTGGATCCTGGATAGGTGGTGGAGGATAGGAACAAAAAGTAGGACAAGGTGAGTAGGAGAAGGATTGGGAGGGAGAGGATCATGAACTCCACGAGTGGGAAACAATCATGGAGGTAGGAAACAAGTTGAGGACGTTGTCTGGGGAAAGTGTTATGGATCTAGTAGGGGAAGGCTCTGACCTAGCTTGGGATGAAAAAGAATGGGGTGATGGGAGCAATCTCCAGATCATCCCTTATGGGGTGATGTTGTGGGATTGTCAGGGAGAAGAGGGAGTGGAAGCAGGGGATAATTAGGAGTTTATGCATGAGGAACCAAAAGAGACTGGTCTCTCTGAGATCGTTGGGGCGATGGAGAAGGAGGTCAAGGCATCAAACAAGCCCAACAAGAAGAAGTTGGGAGTGAAAGACAATGGTTGCAGGAAGACAACACCTAACTGTGGGGAGAAGAAGGTGGGTAGAAAAACCAATGAGAAGCGCTCACTAGAAGGAGATGCTGGAGAGCAGCAGAAGATTACAATGCACTTGAGATCAGGGAAGGGCGTTACCCTTCCCGAGAAACAATGAAGTTAATTAGCTAGAATGTTAGGAGCTTAAATGCCCCTAACAAAAAATGCCTTCTTTGGCGTTTATTAGAAGATAAGGCAGTGTATGTAGCTATGATCCAGGAGACTAAATTGAACAGGGAGGAAGTTGAGAGGATGAAGGAAAAATTGAATTCATGGCAAATCTCTATGGTTGAAGCGCACGGGGCATCGGGAGGTATAATAACAATGTGGCATCACCAAGGAGTGTTGGTGGAAGAATTGGCTTCTGGACGGTGGTGGCTAGCGAGCAAAGTAAGGAGCCTGATCGAACCTATCCTTTGTGTTGATCAATGTTTACAGTCCCTCCAGTGTTAATCAAAAGAGAAGAACATGGCAAGAAATTGAGCACTACATGGCAGAATGCAGGGAGTCAATGTTCATCCTAGGAGGAGACTTTAATGCCATATTGAAAGAAAAAGACAAGCACGGTGGGGTGGCCAGGAAACTCCAATCTCAAACAGACTCTGAGAGTTTTGTTAACAGGAATGCGCTATTGGATGTCCTGTTGGCAAATGGAGACTTCATTTGGACAAATCGTAGATTGGGCTTCAGTGCTAAAGCGGAGAAGCTGGACAGATTTCTATTTTATGGAGATCTCACGACTTTTCCCTTCACATTGGATGGGAGCATACTTCCCTTCTCAGGATTGGACCATTATCCAATTCTCTTGGATATCGTTGGCGAAAGGAAAACAACCAGAAGCCCGTTCAGATTTGAAAAGATGTGGCTCAGAGACCCTTCATTCTCACAAAGGATAGAGGAATGGTGGAATGGCGCAGAGGTGGAAGGAAATGGTCTTTTCAAAATCTGCAGTAAGCTAAAAGTGCTGAAACAAAAAATTAAGATTTGGAACAGTGAATGTTTTGGCAACATTTTTAAGGAGAAGAGTAGGTTAGAGGACGATCTTGGGAAGTTGAACAGTCAAGTCATCAAAGAAGGGATGAGCAAGGATCTCTTCCTGCAAGAAAAGCAGCTATTGAAAGAATGGGAGGAACTGTTGGCCAGCGAAGAAGTGTTTTTGCGGAAAAAGTCTCGTGCGATCTGGGTCAAGGAGGGCGATAGAAACTCAAAGTACTTTCACAATGTAATGCGGGCGAGAAGAGAGGCAAACAAGATCACAAGTGTGAAAAGCACAAATGGATCTGTTGTTGAAGGGCAAGATTTGGTAGCCAGGGAAGCGGTTAATTACTTTCAGAATATTCTAAACAATTGAGAAGGCTCCAAGAAAGGTGCGCAGGAAGATCTGCTAAGCGGTATCCCATCAGTAGTAACGCAAGAATAGAACAGGCTGCTACTGAAACCTCTTGATCCAGAAGAGGTGCAGGATGTTGTCTTTCAACTGCACCCTGATAAGGCCCCTGGCCCGGACGAATTTCCTACTTCCTTTTTCCAAACATTTTGGAGTATCATAGGAACAAAAATTGTGGAGGCATTAGAGGAATCCAGGGCGTCGGGGAGGTTGCTAAAAGACGTCAACAACACCTTTATTGCCTTAGCTCTGAAAAAGGAGAAGCCTTCTTCCTTTGATGAATTCAGGCCAATTTCGTTGTGCAACACTATACAAAATCATGGTGAAAGTGATGGCAAATAGATTATAGGGGATCATTCCTAGACTTATTTCGAAGGAACAAACAGGCTTTGTTCCAGGCCACTCAATATTTGATGGGGTCATTATAGCTCAAGAGGCAATTCACTGGCTCCAAACAAGTGGCTGCCCAGGAATGTTGATAAAGTTAGACATAAAGAAGGCCTATGACAAGGTGGACTGGAGGTTCCTTTGCAAGGTACTCGAGGCATTTGGTTTTGATAAAACATGGATATCTTGGATCTTTACTTGTTTCTTGTCTCCACGATTCTCTGTCCTAGTGAATGGTGAACCCGCAGGTTTTTTTGAGGTTTCACGAGGGCTACAACAAGGCGACCCATTGTCTCCCTCTCTGTATATACTGATGGAAGAAGCTCTGGGGAGATCCTTCAAATTAGCTCTGGAAAGGAAGCAGTTCAAGGGTGTCTAGGTCACAAGCAAACTTCCGGCAATCTCGCATCAACAATTTGTCGATGACATGCTTTGTTTTGCCACCCCAAGTCGGGAAGAAGCTCTGGTGTTAAAAACCATCCTGAGTAACTATGCTAATGCATCTAGACAACAGGTAAATAATGTTAAATCTGAGATTTTTTTCTTTAACATGAATGAAAGGTTGGCATTATAGGTGTCAAAAAATTTAGGCTTCAAAGTTGGACAACTACCAATGATTTATCAAGGAATTCCATTAGCAAAGGGAGTTAGAAATGGAAAGCTTTGGGATCCAATGCTGGATAAAGTGAATAAAAAAGTAGCATCGTGGGGAGGTAGGTGGTTATCATGGGCAACAAGGATTGTAATGCTCAAGGCTGTGGTGTCAGCACTTCCCATATACTTGCTATCATGTCTGGCCATTCCGCAATGTAAAGCCATGGCGATAAATCAGAGCATGCACAAGTTTTTTTGGTATGATACATTGGACCAGAAGAAGATCCCTCTGATCTCTTGGGACACTATTTGCAAACCGAAGGACATGGGTGGAGTGGGGATTAGAGACACATTGCTGCAGAACAAGGCCCTTGGAGCCAAGCTGATATGGACAATGTACATGCATAATCACGCAAAGTCGATAAGGCGTCTAGCATACTAACGGCTTCCAATCTTCCGAATGGCTCCAGGGTGTGGAACTTCATGAAGGCCTGCAGACCAATCATCAAGGATCATCTCTCCTGGGATATACGGGATGGAAACTCGGCCAAGTTTTGGGAGGACTCGTGGGGAGCTCTCCCAAGTCTAGACAGTTCTTTGGGACTGAACCAAACTAAGAACATTCTTACGCAAGCTTGGGGAGTCCATGTTCGAGATTACATGGTGGTGTCCAGGATTGATGGTGTTCAGGAGTTCAAATAGAGGTGAGCAGATCCTGGGATGATCCCAACAGTGGAGGAAGAGCGACTATGGAAGGAGTTGTGAAATAGAATGGTGATAATCCGAGAAGGAGAGGACAGATTGATATGGGTTGGCTCGTCGTCAGGGAATTATGCAACAAAGGATAGTTATAAAATACAAGAGGAGATGGAGGAGCCTTCAGGTCTACCATTGCACCTCTACTGGGACCGATCATGCCTCCTGAAGGCAGGGACTTTTGCTTGGGCTGCAATAAAGAAGCGCATTCTGACAGCAGATAAATTTAGGAAGATGGGGTTTATGGGCCCATTGAGGTGTGTTATGTGTAGGAGTGTGGAGGAGGATGTGGACCACCTCCTTGTGGGTTTTCTGTTTGCACAGGCTTGTTGGTTATGGCTATGCGCCAAACTGGGGTGGAGTGGAGCCTTACCCAAAGATTTTAGGTCTCTCTTTGATGCATGGCCGATATTGTGGAAGCACTCAACGTATCACGAGCTCTAGACAATTAGCCCATCTATGGTTATTTGGGAGTTGTGGAAAGAATGCAATAGGAGGCTATTCACAGAGAGGGAATGGGGGCTTGCAGCATTCACCAACAGGTTGGAAGCCACTATTGTAGAGACTATGAATAGCAGGGTGGTGGAAAAAGTGGAGGAGACAACCTTCTCGTCATGGGATGCTATGATGAGAAGAAACTGGTTCAGTTTGGGTCTCCCCATGACAGATAGAAACTAGGTGAACAAACCAGGGGAAGGAAGGGAGAATGTGAAGTGGTGCCCCCCAAAGAAGGGTTGGTATAAGATGAACTTTGATGGGGCGTCCCGTGGGAACCCGGGTTTATCGGGGATGGGGTGTTGCATATCGAATGACAAGGGGGGCTTGGTAGCGGAACTCTCTGCTTCTCTACCAGAAGGGACAAACTCAGAAGCTGAGTTGAAGGCTTTGATCGCCAGACTGAAGCTTTCTAGGAGACTGAACCTACATAAGGTTGAAATTGAAGGGGACTCCATGATTGTCATTCGAGCCTTTCAGGTTGGGACAATAGTGAATTGGAAGCTACAATCTCTGCTAGAGGATGCTGGGGAAGTAGCAAGAGGGATAAGCGAGTACACCATAAGACATATAGATAGGGAAGCAAATGGTATGGCGGATAGGCTGGCGAATGTAGGGGCAGACAAGGTGACAATAACAAAATTCTATGGAGAAGGTGTCGACAATGGCTAATGCGGCTACGAGGTGGGCACCATCGGATTTGGTGTTGCCGTTAGAGTACTAGCTGGCAACATATGGTTGTGGGCGTTTGGTCTGGTTTTTTGTTCTTTGTCTTACTATTAAGATGGTCCGCGTTTGGGTCTACTTATAAATGGTAATACGAGTTGTGGTTGCGTCAATGGCGAAGGGTGGTTTGTTTGATGGCACAAGGGGTATATGTCCTTGGGGTGTGGTTTTGGTGGATTGCACATGTGAATGTGTTTCCTCGATGCGAGTTTGTGTCCATGTCAGGCTGGTAAGGTGGCGGGTCGCCACAAGGTTGGGTTGGAAAAAGTTGTATGCCTCTACGTGGGCGATTTTGCAACTTGGGTCTCTGTGTAAGTTCAGTTTAGTCAAGCGGTGGTTGGGATGCATGGTGATAAATGTTTTTTGCAATTGGGGCAAATGTCATGGTGATCCTGTTGGTCCAATGTCTCAGTGTTTCTGCTGGTCCGATGTCATGGAGTTCCAAATGGTTTTGCCAGAAATGGGCTGAATGTAATACCTTTCTGAAAATCAATAAAATATTTACCTATCTAAAAAAAAAAAACATGCATTTCACGAAAATGACATGCATTCCTATCTAGTACCTTGCATTCAGGAAAGGTTTCTAGGTTTTTCTGGGTTTTCAAAGATCTCCAGGGGGATGTAATATGCGTCTGATTCTATCAACCTTTCCAGAAACTTACTATTTTTAGTAAGTCATGACAGCTACCCAGTTTGTATTCAAATGGAGTTTGCAAACACTTACTATTTATAGCTCAGTTTGCTTTTTTTGGTAAGTTCTATTTATGGCAGTGTCGTCCTAGTAGCAGCACAATCATTTCAATCCATCATTCTATTTTTGGCAGTGAGGCAGTTCAATTTGGGGCGTTGGCTTCTTCTTTCCTCTTGGAGCTAAGTTTTAATAACTTAGTCATTTTTCAATGTTGCTTTTTTGGACCCCATGCCTAGGCGATCAACTTCAAGTTGTTTTAAAAGAGGGGCTTCTTAAGTGGACGTCCAAGTTGAGGATATTAATATTTTTAAAAGTGGTTTTAATTGCTACTTTATTTTGGACGCCCAAGATGAGGAATAAAGTGTTTAATTAATAATTCACTTCTTTCAAAAAAGGTGGCGTTCCTTTTGGAAGATGAAATGGTTTAGCTTCTTCTTGGAAGTTATAGATGTGTTTCAAATGCCAATAAAGACTCTATTTATTGATGCCTTGCTCCTTCATTCATATATTTTGGAAATTATGATAATGTTATGCTGCTGAAATATTTTCAGAGCTTTGCTTCGAGGAATGCATACCTCTTAGCTTCTTCTTCCAGTCTTCGTGCTTGAAAAATAGTACCTAGTTGGACTTACTAAAGACTATGCTTCACTCAGAAGTACATATAGAGCTTCAATTTCTGATTTATTTAAGCAGATTGCTGTTGTATAATTTGTTCTACTGTTGCTGGTTCGTGTTTGGCTGTAGCACGTTTTCATTCATAGCTCATTGGGCGAATTTCTCTTGGTTCTGGGTATTGGCTCTATGGTTTTCCCTTGCTAGGGCACCCCTTTGCACAAAGTTTCATATTTTTTGTAGGTGTCTATGAATTTCTAGAGCTGGTCGCCCCTCTTTGGAGATTGGGGTTTTCACTGTGGTTGCATTGGGAAGTGTGCACAAATAATTCAGAGATATTTGGTGAGGTTTCTCCATTGGTACTTGATCGCCCAGCTCCTAGCTTTTGTTTGCATTCGGTTGCATCTTCATCGGAGGTGTTTCGAAAGGGATATGAACATTTTGGTGAATTCTATACTACTGATCTGATTTTTTGTTACTTATCAGATCTGATATACTGCTGAATGTGCTTAATTTTTTATCATTTTCATATTATAATAGTTACGGAATATTTCTCTAACAATTTGATATATTTGGAGACAAATTACTGAGTTGTTGTGCAGTTGTTTATATTTGTAAAGCTGATTTTAGTAGTACTAAAATAGTTGTTTAAATCTGCACTTTATATTCTTGTTTATACTTCCATTGAAGAAGTGGTTGAGTTTGTTATTTACTTTTCAGCATTTTATTATTTACTTCCCCCCGGTGAAAAGTGGTTGTGCGGAATCATGGCTAGCATGCTGCCTATGTATTTGTTTTACATTTCCACTCCCGTTGCATAAGTGGTCGAGTTGTAATCTTTCAGTTCTTATATGGTTGGCTAGCCACCTATCTCAATTGTATTTCATTCAAGTTTGCTAACGATCCTCGACACTATATGCTCTCACCTAGCCCACATTGGGAACTTGGTGATCAAAAGGTGAAGGGTTACCATTCTTGCTGGTTTTTATTTGGAGCTAACGCTAATCATTGATGAATTGTGCTATTAAATTCAAAGAAAAACTAAGGGGGTTATTTCGGTGGTACTTGGGAGGACATGAGACATTTATACCACTAACAACCAAAATTAATGAGGGAGAGAGGTTGGCAGCAAGAATGGCTTTATGAACCCGCGGAGCAAGGAGTTTTGGCAGATCAAACAATGGATACCACCATCAGTCTTGATGCCAAGGAAAGGCAAATGGCTTTTAGGGGAAGAGTCATAGACCAAAGGCTGAGGAAGATCTTTAACGTTGTGGAAGTAGAGACAATGGATGTCATCAAAGCAATCCTGGGGTTTCGTTTTCTTGCCTCCAACTTTCGCTATCACGTTAATAATGATATTGCATCCATGTTCATGGCCTGGCTAATGCAGGTGAGGGAGGAGAAATGGACGGTGAAATGGCTCATGAGAAAATTGGTGAAAGCCTGCTGGCGAGAAGGGATGGACAAATATTTGGAGATAGCGGTGATTGGCTGGGGACTAAGACCCACGACAGAGGTATGGCCACAGCTCGCCCTAAACTACAACAGACCATGGGTGCCCTTTGTGATATAGGGTGTGGGGGAGGACATGGAGATGAGAATGCAGGAGGTGGCAGAAAACGTATCTCTGCTGAAGGAGATCATGGGAGCTCACCAATTGATAGAGGAACCAGTGGTGCTGGCGCTTCCCACGATGCATGGTGCGGGGCTGGAGCTGGAGAACCTGGATGAAAACACTGTGGGGGCGTAGGAGAAATGCCAGGAGACAGATTTTGTCTGTTTTGTAATTTTGCTCTTATGTGTATGTTTTAACCAACGATGTTTTAGGGGTTTAGCCCCCTTGGTGTCAAATTAATATATCAAAAGAATATTCTTGTCCAAGTTAGAATTGTTGTAGACATGGAATTTAAAATCAGCAACAACTTTAATTCGTTAACCTGATTCAACTTCCAAAATACCACAGAAGTCCATAACTGGAGACCTTAAAATTCATATTATTCGAAAGTGCAGATCGGATCCACTTCAAAACAAACAAAATCAACCGATCATAAGCAGTGGCAGTAATGTGGTCAGAATTTCAAATTCCCAGAGAAATAAACGGGCAAAAACATAAATTAATTAGAAAGCGCGGAGTGGCTAAGTTATTTACCACAAGATCAATTCCAGGATGGTCGGAGCTCCAGAAGATTTCGTGATCGACTACGACAAAATTGCCAGATACGGTGTCTCCTTCGTACTCTACATTCTCATAAACGCATTCCAACTCATTCACTGTAATAGACAACCCCATTACGATTCTGCATTGAAGTTGAAGCTGAAGCAGCAATAACGCTACTACACTCGCTCCTATTCCTTGCATTGTAGCCTTGCTGCGCATCGAGCCTGGTTTTGTTTTTCTGGGTTTGCTTTGAAATAAACTTTCAAAAGATCTACGGTTCAAATCCCGCCCAGGAGCGACGTCTTCTTCCGCCCTCTCATAAATGTATGTACAGTGCGATAGTTTTCAGCGGGGAAGGAGCATCTGTCGCCACTTCAAAAAGTAGAAAGTAACCGAAGACGCTAAGAGGAAAGTCGCATTCATGGTTCTTGTTAAAACCCCGAATTTCTTGAAGTAAGAAATGATTTTCATTGGGTGTTTTTTTAATCAAACCATTTTCATTTTAAAAAGTGAAGGTGAATAGCCTAGTTTTAAATGAGTTTATAAAAGATCAGTTTTGGATCAATCTTGTTGAGTGTAATGTCTTGTAATTTCAGTGGTAAGGCTTGGATAGTGTCTCATGCGAGTTTGACAAAAAGGATAGCCCATAATTCTTGACTTTCAGTCTCGAAGAGTTTTTAGCCTAAGGCTCATGCTCTCATATCTAATAACTAGACAATTATGTGGGCTTGATATAAAAACCTCCAACAACAACAAAAAGTATATCTATGTTATTTCTTATTTAATTTTGTGTTTATTTTGATGGGAATGATTTAATGTAATAGTATACTAACAAGGTCTATTTTTGTGTTAGATTTGGCTCACAATCTCAAAGCTCTTCACCCATAGAGATATATTTCCCTATTTCACCCTTATTCACACCAATTCTTTGATATTCATTACCCATCTCAAAATGAAAACTTTATCCCTTAAGTCATTTCTAAGGGATGCATGATTGACTCAAGTCAATCCCAAACAACTTAGAAATGGCTCCTAAAGTTAAAACTTCAAATTCAAATTCCAACTTGCTCACCTTGTTATACAAATTATTATGAGTTGGCCTAACACACATTTCATATGACGTGTTGTTATGTCATGGTATCTTAAGGTATTCATTATGCACTAATAAAATCTCTAAAGGAGAATATGAAAAAGATAAGGAGAATAATTGGAGGGCTCTTTAATTCTAAATGGCAATAAATAAATTGTATTTGCATCACCATATAAGTCATCTACATTTCTACAAATGATGTCTTTGATCTTTCTTGATGTCATTAATTTGGTCTGCCAAGGGGTTTTACCCAAATGAAGATGTTCACATATTGAGTTGTCAAGCTCTTCAATGATATTTCTAGACACCACCTTGAAAATTTTAGATATTGAGAAGGAAAAGGAGAGCAATTTTTAGGCACATTCAATCAAAGTCTGTTCATCCATTTTCAATCAATCCCATGTTAAATATCAAGTTCATAGTAGTTAGGATCAACTCCACATACCTAAAAATTGATCTACAAGATTTTTTGTGATAGTTCAATCCAAGACATTCATTAGATTGATGCAAGTAATTTCATGACATTGCCAAATTGATTTAGATTTGTATCAATGGTATTTTTCCATCATCAATCCCATAGTGAAGTACATGTATTTTTTATTTAATTATTACATTTATTTTAATTTAGTTATCAAGTCTTAATGAGCTATTATATGTGTTCATAATTTTCTAATTAATTAGATTTATTTAATCATTCTAAAACAATTATGTAGGTGATATTTTCCCCTTACATTATTTCACTTAACACGTGATATTTTTCCCTTACATTGGGCAACTTTACTATTTTTAGTAAGCTCTATTTCTGGCAGTGCCATCTTGGGCAATAGCATTAGCAATCAGTTCAGTTTCCATTTCGGGTAGTGTAGTTTGGAGCATATTTGGTTTTCAGCATTTTGAGGTTCATTTTGGGTGAAATAAGTTATTTTAAGTCATTATTGTTATATTTCATATTTGGGCCCCTTGGCCTAGTTTAATGACTTGAAGTTGTTTTAAAAGGTGGTCATAAAGGGTGGACGCCTCATGGAAGGAATAATTGATATTTTATATTGTTTTAATATGCCTTGGGATTTGGATGCCATATTAAGGGAGAATTAAATATTTTGAAAAGTAAAATATTTCAAAAAGAGAATGGGCCTCCTTTCTTGGAGGGAAAAGGTGGAAGGTGAAAGGTCATCAGAGAATTCTATTTAAGAGAGTGTTTGCTCCAACTTTTGGTATCCATCATTTTATGCTATTGTTATGTTGTCGAAATGACTTCATGAATTTTGGTTTCGAGGAATGCTTACCTCCTAGCATTTGTCCAATTTTGTGTTTGAAAGATAACACCTAGTTGGGAATATTGCTTCTTCTCATCTAGACTAGCAGATTGTGCTTCAAAGTTGGCGAATTTAGGTGATGTTTTCAGTTTTTGTGTTGCTGGTGTTCATATAGCTGAAGTAGATTTTTGCTTGCAGCTTTTTGAGTAATTTTAATCTTGTTTTGGGTATTGATGCAATGAGTTTCTAGACCAAAGGCGACCCTATTTGCAGAAAATCAGAATTTATTTTGAAGTATTTAATTTTATCTTGAAGAATCACCCTTCTTAGCAGGCCGTACCATGTCTGGGAGGTCTTGGAATCCATGCACATGTAATGGGTGATCTTTTGAAGCAGTTTCTTTGTGGGAAGTTGGGCGCCTCCCTCCTCAACATCAATGGCTCTTCATTTCAGTTCATTAGAATGAGTTTTGAGGGTGTGGTGTGCGTTTTGGCGAGTTTGGTTTGCTGTTATTAGAATTTTAGTTTGCTGTATTGTTATATCAGATTTATTCCAGTTTAGATTTTGGTTTATATTTTCAATATTTGAGAGATTATTAGTGTGGGAGATCATCTTCTATCAATTGTGCTTTGATTCTATTGTAAATCACTTGTAATTTGTAGTTGTTTTTTATATTGTAAGACTGTAAACAATAGTACTGTTCTAGTCATTCCTCTACTGCATTTACTTGTGTTAATTTTCACATATTGTAAACCCTGGATGGTTTACCGCCAGTGTGGAGAAAGAATAATTTAATCTCTCATTTATTACCCATTGAAAAGTGATGAATTCCCACGGTTGAGTGGATGTCTACTGAAAGCGGATGAATTGTTTTGCTTTGTAATCTTCTTCCCCCCGCTGGATAAGTGGATGTGTGGAAATCTTTATGGCTGGATCATCGCCTACTTGCATTTTCAATTTATAATTCAGTTTCAACAGTTGCTTAGTTTCCTCCGCCATATGCTATCACTTCGCTTTCTAAAGGATCTTGGTGAACATTCTTGGCGTTGAGTACATTTTGTTTGATTTCTTTTGGAAGCTAACGCTAATCAATTGGCGTAGTGCTAGTTTGTGTTGTGCAAAATTGGGGAAAAAATTGGTTGGCATATTTCAATTTACATTAAATATTTAGAGAAAAATCTAGCAAAAAAATCATAAGCAATTGAGCCCTTGCTTGTTTGTGACTATTTTAATTGTCAACTAACACTTACTTCCTAAGAGAAGATTTTAAATGCTCTTATATACTATTATAAAATATGCATTAGACTACTTTTACCTTAGAAATACAAGCAAATTCCCTTAACTAGAACCATGTTAGAAGTGCTAAGAAAATGCACCATTTATACATGGTGTGTTCCTGCTACTTGTGTGGTAGTTTACTAGTAGTGTTTTAAGGTAGTAGAGTTACTCAACTCTACTTCATGAGATATACAGTTCACCTTTTAATAAAATTTAAGGTGATGTATTATGTGTCCTCTTATTGGTCACTACCAAGACAAGTACTATAGCAATCAATACTTGCAATTATAAAACTCCCTATAGTTTATATTTTGATTTTCATGTTTCTCTAAAGTTAGTGCTTAAATATTTATGTGACAACATGATCTTCATATTCTCAAAAGATTTATCTCAATCATTTATAATGATTTCGACAATTCCCGTGTCAATTGTGTGTCATCGTTAACATTTATAATTGTGTAAAGAGGCTCAAATTTCTTGTTAGAGCTTTTGTATGAGATGCTACATTTTTTTACTAAACAACTTGGAAAAGGCTATACATTTTGATTTATGTTATTTGACCTAATTCAAGCAATTCATTTCAAATGAAATAAGAACAAGTACTAAAATTTTAAAAAATCAACTTCAACTACTTCACATGATCATCATCCATTTTAAAATATGTATAAGCATATATGTACATGTCCAATCTTCTTTGCATTAAAGGTAACAAAATCATGTGTACATATTTGAGCTTCCTTGTATCACATACATTTTTTAACTTGTATAAGAAAAAAACAAAATTTAATTATATTACAAAATTATATTATCTAACGCATATTTTTAGTTAACCAAATGAGTAAATATGCATAAAATTTGATTCAATAAAAATGTATAAATTTCCATACACTGAAGCCACTTCACTAACATAATAAAATGGGTTGCCATTAAAATTCTTAGGAGGAATAAGATTTCAATAAATATTTCAAAAGAATAAAATATATTTGAACTTGCATGTCCTATTTTAAACAATATCAATAGTTTTTCTCATTTAAAATAAAGGGGAACCGAAAACTCAAAAAATTGAGTCATACATTCTAACTGCTCACCCATTTTTTCCCTCTATTGTTGGCTTGCACCACATATCATAATCATAATATTACTAACATACTAAGCTTCAAAATGCATGCACTATATAATTAGTCCTAACATAACCCTACTTTGCATTCCACTTGATAGAGATAGAAACCTTAACACTAAAAACATCAATTAATGACATGGTTAAAATTAAAATAGAAAATAACAGTGTTTTTCTTGCTTTGCTTTGATTGTTATTTACCATAATATAGTCATGTGAACAAAAGACATAAAATATGATGCCTCATGACTATAGTGTAATAAAAATATCTTGTATTCTACCCTCATGAGCTACATAGTCATTCAAACTCCATTAATGACTACCATAGAATCTCCTTCCACTACCAAATGTGAGATATTAAGCTTAATGGATACACCTAATCTTGAGATTAGAGTTGCAATGCCCCAAACTGACACACCTAGGACAAAACCTGATGAAACAACTTATTTTTGAAACAACAGCGCCACTAAAGATGTGGCAACAACATGTTGTTATCACGTAATCTAGTGAAGGCCAGTTCCTTACGATAACCCCCACTAAACTTGTCCGCTTCGGTGATTCGTGGAAGTCTGGCACGATAATGAAGTGATTTTTCAAGCCACCTCAAAATGCGCCTGCTGAATAGTCAATTCGAGCATTCCCCATGTTCGCCTTCGCGAAGACCTTCAAACGATCTTCAAGGGAAGTTTCACTGCTCAGACTTAGTGAATTACTTGAAATGCAAAGGGCACTGAAAAAGTGCGCTCCTGCCTTGAAGCCAAAATTGGCTAAGTCTGGAAAATGAAAGGGCGCTAAAATTTAGCGCCCCTGCATGCAGTGAAATTTCCAAAAAGTGCAATAGCGCTAAATTTTAGCGCCATTACACTTTTCTTCGCCACTTAACTCTTTTTCATGGTTTTGGCACGTTTCTTCATGTTTTCGCGTTTTTCGTCAATCGTGCCACTTTTCGTGCCTAGATTTATTGCTCGACTTGAGTTAGGTTTTTAATTTTCCTTTTCACTTAAAAGTATGAATTCGCCATTTTCATTGTTTACATTTCATGTTCTTTTCTCTCCTCTTGCTGTGCGAGTTTTCTTCAAACTGCAAAATCACGTTTTTGGAGATTTCGCCATTCCTTCAGCACTCTTCGCGTTTTGCTCTGGTAAGTCATTTTTTGTTTTGTCTTTCTCCTTCTTTCATTTCTACGTGTTCTAGTTTAAGTATGTGCGTTTTTGTATATGTTATGCGTTTTTCTACGCATTCTTTTCCACGTTTTTTCCATCCTCACTCACGCGTTTTTGTTTCTGCTCTTTTCATTTCGCGTCTTCTCTTTTCCATCTGCATTTTTCTTATCACGCAATGGAACCCTACGCATTCTTTCCTTAACTCTTTTCATCCGCGTTTTCTCCATTTCGCATATCTCTCTCTTTGCGTGTTCTTCTTCATTCGCGCCTTTCATCTTATCTTTGCACAATGCAAATTCTTGTGTTCCGTTTTCATTCCATTCTTCGCCTTGCCTTCCTTTCTAATGTTTTTGTTATTCACTTCGCTCTCTCCATTCGTTTTGATGCGAACTTTGAGATTCCAAAGAGGGTTTTTGTTTGATGGTTTCTTTAGTAATTCAATGAGTTGATAATGACAATGAGTTGCATCCAAAGACAAACCAAATTGTCTTCAAAGCTTTCATGATTCAAACATTGCATTTGCCAAGCACGAGCGCCATCGCCATTCTTCCCTACATCTGCATTTCAAAATTGTCAAAAAATGCATAAGCGCTGAATTTTAGCGCTATGACATTTTGAAAATGTAAAAAATTTCCTAACACTGAAAGATGTAAGGGCGCTAAAATTTAGCGCCCTTGCATCAAAAGTTAATTTCCAGAGATGTAAGGGCGCTGAATTTTGGCGCCCTTACACTTTTTCCAAGCTTTCTCTAATCCTTCCCAGATAAGCTTCATTTTCGACCAGTGCACTCCTGAGCCTCATTTTTCCGCCTTATGCATCGTTTTGCGTGCCTCATCATCCACTTCATGCTTTCCCATCCTCGTGCTCATTTTGCGCTTTCCCATGTTTCCTAACAATTGATGTTTCTTCTGGCTAAACGGATTGCAATCTATTTTCAAAGATCATCAAGTCAAGAGTGATCAGAGTTCCAGTTCTTTTTGATGACTGCTACTAAGCCTCCTTCTTCTTTGAAAGCAAAAGGCAAGATGAAGTACAAATATCAAGGTGTCTATCCACCGACTGTAGTGCTTTCCAAAGTTGAAGAGATAAAAGACACAGAGGTTGGTCATCAAGACTTGGTTGACTTCGCAAAGCTAACCGAGACGAAGCCTCTTCCTGATTCAATGAGAGCGATCGTACACAGCAACCTCCATTTGGTGGCGATGTTCCCTATAGCTGCGCACAATACTGAGTTTGTTCTTCAAGTTGCGTCTCATTACATCAGAGAAAGCAGGAGTGTGATCGATTCTTCCGGGCACGAGATTCTGAGACTCAACCCCGATTTCTTTGATATTGTCTTCAAGGTCCCTCATATGGAGAAATACATTGATATCTCTATATCAAAAGCATAGGAGATCTTCGATGCTGATCCCAATAAAGCTAAACAGTTGATAAACACTCAATGGTTAAAGAAGCCTAGATCATCTGTTTCCAGATGGCCGAAAGGACTCCTGAGAAGTGACTTCAAAGATGACGTCAAGGATATGATCACGTTTCTAAGCAGGGTGAAAGGCTTGCCGGAATCATCCACTTTTCACGATTGGATGTATGAATACATCAAGATCATAAGAAGGTAGAAGGTGCATATTGACTGGGGCAAACAAATCAGTGATGAGATACACGAGCAGTTGATCAATGCTCCTTCTACATTGAAGTTCTA